>WNNJ02001590.1:0-245991 GCA_012934845.2 Pomphorhynchus laevis | reverse complement strand
CTAACCACTTCATCCGACTGACGATGACTGCTGGGTGGTTTGGGGCGTCTCGGAGTGATACATTAGACTGATGGAGCTGATGATCGAAGTCCAGTTTTGTAGCAACTCATATGGATTTAAAATCAATAGTAGCCTGTTTAGGCTCCTGGACCACAGTTACAAGCGATTTTTCGCATTACCAATTTATAAAAAACGTATTCCTTTCGGAATCCTGTGAGAAATTCAGTGCCCTCGTAACCAACGGATACGCATTTGTGCATATAAAGAATAATTAGAAGGTCTACACACGCAACAAGCCAGTAAAAACGCTTTCTGCACCTGAGTTTTGTTTAGCATCGTGAGGAATTGCTGGTGTCTTTATAGTTATCACAAAAGCAGTCGAAACGCACCCTAACCACTTCATCCGACTGACGATGACTGCTGGGTGGTTTGGGGCGTCTCGGAGTGATACATTAGACTGATGGAGCTGATGATCGAAGTCCAGTTTTGTAGCAACTTATATGGATTTAAAATCAATAGTAGCCTGTTTGGCTCCTGGACCACAGTTACAAGCGATTTTTCGCATTACCAATTTATATATATAGAATAGTCTATATATATTGTTATTGCAAAAAATCGCTTGAAACTGTTGTTCACGGAGCCAAAGCTGGCTACAATTAATTTTTTCCATATTTGCTGCTAAATATGTTTGCTTTATATATTTTATATGCTTGCTTTATATATTAATAAGTTTGCTTTATTAATATGTTATAACAGCGCTGGAACAGAATCCAGTGCTATTAAAGGCCATTCTTAAAATAATGATCACAGAATATCTTTCGAGATAGTATGATAATTTCCGTGGAAAACGATATTTTAGAACGAGGAGTACAGGAATCACATTTTATGAACTAAATAAAAATATATTAACGCGTAATAATAAACCGGATATTGATCTTATAATTAAAATATTTAATTAGAATATTAATTAGAATATTTTAAATATTTTAATTGTTAAATTTATTATTTTATGTAACGCAATTGATAATGTTTGCTTTAATTTTTATTTTATTTTTTTATGTTGGTTTATTTTTATTTATTTTAATTTAAATTTTGTTTCATTTTGCATTTTGAGAATTGTGAGTGTTTAATTTTTTTAACAAAAAAATGAGAACATCTAGTTGTTTGGTCTCCTGCTCCATGGTAAACAAGATTCTGGAAAGGATTTTGAACACCTGGATTTGTTGCGCCGTGAGCTAACTATATATTTTGATTTCGTTGTACATTTTTTATAATTTTGTCCTGAGGATGTCGAAAATTTGACTTTTAATAAAAATAATTATAATTTCACTCTCTTCACTAATTAAAATTTATATAAAAATATTGATTTATATAAAAATATTGATTTATATAAAAATATTGCTCTTTCAAAATTTAAAGTTTAGGGTCAAAATATTGATTTATATAAAAATATTGATTTATATAAAAATATTGATTTATATAAAAATATTGCTCTTTCAAAATTTAAAGTTTTGGGTCAAAATATTGATTTATATAAAAATTTATATAAAAATATTGATTTATATAAAAATTTATATAAAAATATTGATTTATATAAAAATTTATATAAAAATATTGTTATTTAAATTGAAAGTTTTGGATCAAAACTTTAAAGATTTTGCATTCAACATTATTTTTGTAGCAAAATAAAAACTTATTTGCAAATTTATTTCATTATCGCTAGCGAGTCTTCCATGCGTGATCTTGAGTGTCAATCAAATCTCCGCAAAAGCATTTATTTTGTCGTACAATTAAAAATTATTATTTGCGTTCTCAAATTTAATTTCTTTTAAACAGTAAACAGAGCGAAAATTCTATCACTCATGTCCTTATTAATTGTACTACATTTGGCTTGTTTCCTTTGTTATACAACATAAACAACGATTATGCGAATATTAAATTCAAAAAAGAACACATTTCATTTTAAACATTTTCATATTGAACAATAAAGTAATTATAAGCTTTTGTTAAAAAACTTGTCTAGTTTTCATTTGAAGGGTTGTCGTTACTGTTAAATTGCGAATGGTCCTTTAATTTCTCAAATGGAAAATCCACTTCATTTTCTTTAATCATATCATCAATTGCGTGCTCCATGTCATGTATTCGTTTGCCTAGATCGTCAAGTGTGTTGATGTAAGGACACATTAGTAACACACCAAAATTGAATGACTTTAATGGATATTTTTAAGATATAATAAATGTTATACCCTTTGTTATACAACATTATAGAAGTTCTAATAAAATGCTTTGTATTCTCGATCCATAGAATTACTTTAATACAATTATTTTATTGTATTGAATATGAACAATTTATTATTTTGTCGACTAAAACTATTTTGATATGAAATGAAATCGTTCCTGTTTTAAAACATCCTTGTTGAAAATCAAAGTTATATTTTCAGTTATGGTCGTAGTTCATTTGGCGGTGACTGATGCCAAAATAAATAAAAATGGTCGAGTAATCATTAGAGAAATGGGGAAAATCATTTTCCTAAAATGAAAACTTAAAAATCGGTAGTCAGCATTTGTTTATGTACCAACAGTGTCAAACCCATTTATACAGTCAGATAAATTAGTTCAGTAATTGAAATTAACAATTTGCCGTATTGAATTTTATCTTCATAAAACGTTTTTATGAAGAAAAAACGTTTTTATTTCTTAATATATGCTAATGCATATGTTAAGTATTTACAAGACACTCATTAGCTGATTTGAGGGTTGATTACCGCATAAGAGCCTGACAAAGCTAAATGATATAAGCATACCGATGTAAAAACTATCACGTTATTAGTTTGAGCACTTGAAATAAGAATTTAGGCGGAAATGGTTCTAATCGGGTTTAGTACTCATAATCCGCAGATTGCGAGTTTGTCTAAAGTCTCGGTCAATCAAGTAAGAGCATGATTTACATAATAATAAAGATTTTATTAAATCACAAAACATAAATGCAAAAATAGTCATAACAGTCAGTTAAAAAGTGTCAGTTATAGACAGCAACCACAACTTCAATTCATTTCTTTCTTGCCGTTTTCCCTTTTTTCATTGCCTCAAATCGAGGGGGATCTGAGTCTCCCCCAACTGATCCAACACGCGGCCTTCCGACTGAACCACCCGGGGTATTTCACTCCCCCGTAGAATCCAATCGGCGCGGACTATGCTGGGTAAACGAGAGACGAGGAGCTGAAGAAACCTTAGCCTTTGCTCTGTGGGGTGACGTCCTATCGAAAAGAAGACTAATCCCGAGATAGCCCAGGTGCCTCAAAAGCGCACCTGGGTTTTCCCTTTCAACGACAAATGTTGATCCCGTTTCAGGGCCCACCTAGCTTTCTTCAGTGATTTACATACTTTCTTAACATCGTTTAGTTTCATTGGTTACAACTCGTATATAAAAATTGAAGATACAATTGAGCACGAGCAAATGGGTGCTGACAGTTTGTTTCGAATATTGACGTCGGACGGGTTTAAATTGCGAAATGCAATTTAACTCTCACATTAATTATAGAGCGCAAAAGTGAGTTTAAAAAATCACCAACAGTTAAAACTATATCAAAAAAGGACTACAGTACAAAATGCTGAGCTAAGCTGATAAAATCCAGCTAGTACGTATATGCAAATTGGAAAATAATAAGGAATCAGCATATAATCAACAATAATAGGATCAACTGCGAATAGTTGATCTGAAATGAAATACATTATTACTGCTGAAGAGGTTCCATGATTATTGCAACCAAGGTCTCATTAACAAAATCAATCCTATAACTAAGTTATTTAAAATTACGAAGTTTAGATCTAGAAAAGGATATTTTTCTCCATTAGATGACTAGACATTTCCGTAAATCGGCTTTGAAGTCCCATTATTAAATTCTGTACCTACAGGTAATAAAGGAATAAAATGGCAAATAGTATTTTAAATACCTGAGTTTGACTTAGTTCTTGATCATCTTGATTAGACAATATTACATGTTCATCAGCAGCTTGACTTTCATTGCTCGTTGGTGATCTATTCATGACTTTTTATCTGAAAATTTTAGGTCAAGGATACTAAAAATTAAATATTTTGTTTCAGATGAGCACAATATTATGAATTCGAAAACCGCAATTGACCAGATATTTAAACCCTAAAATTTTAATCTGAAAATTTTAGGTCAACAATATTGGAAATTAAATATTTTGTTTTACATATCAACAAGATGATTCGACAACGGCATTTGAGCAATAGCCCATAACGAAGGAAAAAGGGAAAATTTAAAATACTACATGTCAAGTAAACAAATTATATAAGTACCAAAAAGAATGAACTGAGTTAGCGTTGAGAAACTCTCTAATATACGATTACGATCATTTATAATGCGATTCGGAAATAATTTGAGAACAAGTGACCATCGTACATGAATCAATCAACGGTTCCAGCACATTATATTCATAGCCTATCGAACAATACGATTACAGTATATGATATCGATAATTAATCGCTGCGATAAAAGCGAATTCATACAATAGGTAGTTGTCGGCCATATAACATATTACACAATATATCATAGTTTATTTACAGTCAACGGGTAGGAGTCTCTTACCCTATGGGTCATGATACAATAAGATCGTATTTTATAACCGAAACAATAAACAAGTGTAAGTTATGAAGTTATACTTCCTCCGGCAAGGAAGCGAGCATAGAATGAATTGTGTATTCTGTGAAGCCAGACGATATCAACACGAGATGAAGAAGCGATCGCCATGTGCACTCCTATCACTATTTATGACCAGCTTATTGTCGTTGCGTCATGTTAGAAGTTTGTTTAGATCAATTTGAATGGTAACGATATCGTTAGACGACTTTTGGGATCCTTCAAAAGTAGCGAGCATAAATGAAGTGTAACTTCTACGACCTTGTTTTGTTGTAAATACGTACTTTTGTTGTAAATTTAGTTAAATTCATATTTCTGTTTCAAATTTAGTTTATATTTTTGTTGTAGTTTAGCGACCAAACTACATTTATATACAGTATCAACAACTAAATACCACTATTTGAGTATATCGATTTAGACAGTAACCACGGGATGGATGCTTAAAAAATCCAGTGTTTCAGCAATTGAAAGATCGACGAGACAGTTGACGAGGACAAGTTGCATCAGAAACAGACGCTTTATCGACATCAAGCTAAATCAGTTTACGAGATGCGTATTTTAGTGTTTGTTACCATTTTAATTGTCTAAGATGCATGATCCTGACAGAATACCAAACAATGTTTTTATTTGACTATCTATAAATAAAGGAACATAAATGTTGGTTATATAATATAAGTTAAGTTTCATATCATATCATATTCTGCCACTATATGATCTTTGAGATAGCTGGGAGGTTTTCGAAGACGCTGACTTTGCCTTGCAATCGTAGGTTCGATTTGGTTTGCTTTTATACTTCTAACTTGTGAATTGCTATCGTCAGCATTGCTACTTCCTGTAACCACATCGGATTATGTAGGGAGAACGTTTCCTTATTGATTTGGTGTTCGTACACATGTTGATCGTTCAATTGTCGAGTGCCACCTCTTTGATGACTCTCAATATCCTTCGTAGGCTCGTTTTGATCGATATCCAAGTATGATTTTTCAGGCGCGTAAGGTGCGAGGTGCTTCAAAGATAGTCGCTTCACGTCCATTTTGATGTCTAATGAATGCTCGATGATGATCGCATCTTACGAGCTCACCTATTTTGATAATGAATCGTATTTACTTGATCGAAAGTATTCTTTGAAAATAACTTTTCCTAGGGTAAGCAGCCAACTTGGTATCGACGTTTCAGTACATGTTCAGCGACTAAAATTGAAGAAATGTTCATGATTAGTGCAGTTAGTCGATGTGTACAATAATGAGAGAATCGAATGAAGTGCAGCCTGAAGTGAAAATTCCCACGTGTTAATTCGTATATCTCGTTTTGCCAAGTCGAGTTCAATTGCTCTCCACAATATCCCATTATATTTCTCTACTTGTCCGTTACATGCCGGATTGTACGAACATGTTTTACTTAGTGATATTCCGAGACGAATCAAACAGTCGCTGTCTTTTGCATTAAAAACTGGACCCTTATCACAATGAATTATTGAAGGAATATCAAACATATAGAACTATTTTTAAAGACATACGATAACTGTATTTGATGTCATATCCGGACAAAGAAAGGCGAATGGAAACCTGGAATGTTCATGTTGAACTATAAAAATCTATCGATTTCTGGTCGTTGACGGGAGTGGCTGCTTAAAATCGATTGAATGTCTTTCGAAAGGTTGAGTTGCTTTTATCAAAGTATGGTGACTTAGCTTATAAAACAGCGGCTTCAAACGTGAACAAATATGACAGTCTTCAATAAGTTTTTGTATACCATCGATTGAACATGGTAAGTAACGGTTGCGAATTAGATGGTATAAACTTGTGATGTCGGGATAACACAGATTGGGATGCAGATATTTAGCATCATTAATGTAACTTTTCTTGTTAATAGCATCACATTATTGCTGTTAGAGAGCATCTGCCACTGTATTTGTTTTTCACGGTCGATACTGGATTTCGTACAGATATGGTACCAATTCAATTCGCCATCTGATAATCTTTTCGTTTTTATTAAATTAAGTGTTTTACATAATTCTATTATTAAAAATAAATGCCACACTGGCCTGATCGATACTTAATTGAAATGCTCGTTTAAAAAGATAATGACGCCAATACTTTAAACACTCCACAATCGCCAGCGATGACTTTTCAAACGAAGAATACGTACGTGAAACCTTGCTTAGAAATCTAGAAAAGAGATAGGTTGTCCTTGTGAGAGAACCACTCTGATTGCATTTTTTCTTGAAAATGAAGTAATTTCATAATCTTGAAAACAGATATTGCATTTGGGCTTGAAGGAAATTCTGTAGCACTTAGAAGCGATTAAATTGTTGTGGAAAATTTTTCAATCCATCGTGAATAGTTGGCAAACATTTTAAGAATTTTCTTAAGAGATACCAGGTAATGTGGTGGTTGAAATGTTGTTATGGATCGTGTTCGTTCGGGATCTTGGCGGACTTGTACCATTCAATATAAGACTTCTAGAAGTGTTGAAATGTTGGAAGTGTTGCCGCATTTGCATTTAGATTCGTTTAATGTAAGCCCTTATTTATGAATAATGCCTTTAAAATTCTCGATATTTGCATCGTGATCGCCTTAATCAATTCCGCAAATAACGAGATCGTCTAGATAGACATGCATTCCTTTAAAATTTTCGTCCTTGATCATTTAATCATAATTATTTGAAAGGCTGATGGAGCATTCGTTAGTTCGAACAGAACTCGATTAAATTCGTATAAGCACTATTCGCTTCGAAATGCAGTAAATGATTTTCGGATTCTCTCATCGGTACCTAAAGGTATGCGGACATCAAATCGATTCTACTTAAGTATTTGGATGTTTCAATACATTCTACTATAACGTCAATTTTGGGTAATGGATATGCGTCTAATTCCGTAACTTGATTTATAATCATGGAATAATCGATTACAAGTCGCGTTTTACCGAATGTACCAGTGACTGCAACTTGCGCTCTACACGGGGATCGCATATTATGGATATCGTCTATTAACAATCTCTGAACATCAGCTTTGATAAATTGAATATACAAACGGCTGTATCTACAAGATTTAATCGCAATTGGTTTCAAAGAAAATTATAGTGAATTGAATAATCTTAGCTTTTAAATTTTAATAACACCTAGTGGATCAAGTGATAATTTTAGTTCGTAAGAGTTTAAAGATAGCGTGGTCGATTTGAAGGTAGATAAAAATAAGTGACCCAATATTACATCGCAGCATAGGTGTCGCAAGAACATTAACTTTGCTTCCTTGAATTACGTAATTGAATTGTAAGATCAACAAGGCAATACTTTGTGATAATAGATACCTTGTTATTAGCGGCCATTAAAACTATATGATGATATGAATATCGAGTGGTTAGGAAAGAGTCAACATTATATCGATAAAATTTGCTGTACTGCCTATATCTATCAAGGCTTCTAAATCGTGACAATTTACTTGAATATGATAACTGTTTAGTAATGTTTAGTAATGGTTGCGCCAACTGTTTCATTCTTAGTTCAATCGAGTGCCGAGTTCAATCGGGATAATGGCGTTGAGGATCATATTTCCTATTGTCTCGCAATAGTCGTCATATTTTAATATTAATCACCGATTAATTTTTTTACTTAATTTAAATTTAATTAAATTATATTAAAATATTAATTATCAAATTAAATTAAATAAATATTAATCACTACTTCTGCGATTTTGATTAGATTGTATAATAGAAAATATTCGCAGCATAAACGCGATTTAGTTAAATAGGTGAAAAAAATATTTGAGATTATTAATTTAAACATTTATATAATTCGCCTTCACTCTACCATGATGGAAAATGGTAGAGTGAAGGCGAATAGGCTGATAAGCAATACTCTGATGAACAATTTCTGTTTTTCTTTATTGATGCAGCCAGCGAAATATAAAAATACATTAGTGTTCATTGATCTTGCTACAAAATACCAAATTAATGTAATCTAGTGATGCTTAGAAATCAAATAAACTATAATCCTTCCAGACTATCGGGTTTCGTCTAAAACATCTGATAGTAAGACGACAATTTACTATATTTGATTGCTAACAGAACTTATTGACTTTTAGCATCATTCTGAAGGATACTCGATATGTGTAGATAAATGCTTTCACAATTGACTAGATATAGTAATATTTAATATAATATTTAATAATATCGATTGATATTCTTATCAATTATATTTCGATAAATATCGATTAAATATTAAATATCGATTTTCATTGATCTTTTGGAAATCAAAAAGATTTCACGGCAATCGTTTAGACAAGTCCGTTTTAGTAGCGCTTGAAGTGAAGGTGATAGATCTTTTTAGATCTCGTTTCAGCCTACGACCGCCTATAGCAGAGTAGCCCCGGTAAAATGTTGATGAACAGTCTCTTGTACGTTTAGTCTGAGTCAACTAAACTGTTGTATTGTATTTCAATGTAGCGCATTGAAATACAATAACTTAATAAAATTTATTTCATTTTTAGATATTTTACTTGTAACATGAAAGGTTGCAAATCCTGTCTACAAAATACATGTACTCAGTTAACTGATATGATTTTAATGAACGATTTGTTTATAGTTTGCTTATAGTTTTATTACGTATATAAGTTTTATGTTAGTATTTATTCAATTTTTTCTACTTTTCGTTTATTAAGAAATAAATATTTTAAATTTAAGAATTTTGACATATCGGTTTTGAAGCGACGAATAAAATAACGATTAATTAAATCAGATTGTTTTTTAAATTATTTAAATTAAACATTATCCGAAAAGCGGCAGCTGATTATTGTGTTTTGAAACATTATAATTAATTAATAATTATGACCTCATATTAAGGAGGGTAGATATATAGTCTTGATAAGTGCCTAAATATTCATGATAAATATCTTTATTTATAAATTAAACTTTATTAAATGCATTGTTGATTATTAAGAATAATTATATTTTAAATAAAATATGTATTTGTCAGTTATTTTATTAAATTTGTGTTGTACAATTTTTTATTGATCGGATGTTAACATATGTTTTATGAATTGGCTGGCATTTTTTGATCTTTAGAAATAAAAGACAATCAAGCATTTAAATTACATTATGAAATCGAGCTTATCAATTCGTGTATCATTAAACATCAAGATTAAAAAATAATTCAATATTAAATATCACTCAGATAAAATACAATCAAAAATCGTTACTGTAAATTTTAATTCAGACATACACTTATCTCGTGATATTAGACTTTAAATTAAGTTTTTTTTTTAATTTTTTAATTATACGATCGTTAATAAATTTCTAAATTATAAGTATTTTTAACCGAAAATAAATATTTATAAGAACATTCGGCGTTTAAATAACAGAGAATTAGAATAATTTTTATTTGTTGAGATATCGTTAAGCGCATCACCTGCCGATTCTCCTATTAGCGTATATACTGTGATTTAATAATATTAATTAGGGTTACATTTATGTCGCTAATTTATAAGTTAAAAGTATATATTTAAATAATTACAGAATACATTATAAATACATTATACATTAATAATATAAATTACATTGATATATTAATCTGTATTAAAGAATGACCTCAATAAAACGGGGCAACTCGTATGTGTTATCTTCGTGAATTAAAGAGATTAGGTGCTTGCCAGGTTCTTTTTTACAATTTATGAATACTCCTATCATTAAGTACGGATATCCTTTATGTACATTATCCCAAAGAGAGCGTAGTGTTCCTATGCGAGTTCAATAAGCGCAATTAATAGGCGAGGGCGAGTTGCTAACATTTGATTCAATTCTAATATTTCCGGGAAAACACCAAGCCTATTCTTTGAATGTTTAATAAGCAGTCTATTTGTCATACCAGTAATCATTTATACTTAATGCACTAGGATCAAAACGAAAATGGTCAAAAGCTTGTTGTAGGACGGAGCATACAAAAACTGTATCAGGTTCTCGATTACATAAACTCTTATGGGGAATAAACTTCCTAATAACTTGTATCACTGACATTACCGGACTACTCTTTTACGAAAGTACATAAAATTAATTTTACATCACTTATAATGTATTTAAGTGATGTTTTATTACACATCACAGATTTTCAATCTGTGATGTGTAATAAAAGTGTTCCAAATGGTGAAGATATGGTAATTTAGTTGTATGATAAATAAGGGTATTGATAAATGCCATAAAAATACCATAAAATAAATAAATAATTATTATCAAATAATAATTATTTATAATTTAATTATAAATAAGAGATTATATTATTTAGAATCATTTCTTCAAAATTATTTAAATAATTTAATAGATGCATACCTTAAAGTAGATTAAAGCAAATGGGATTGAACATTTTTTAAACCTGATAGCATAGCAGTTCCTTCTGATGATAATCTCTTATCCTTATTCTAATACATCGTTTTTATTTATCAGTGAATAAATGAAAGATTTTTCTAGAAATCTTACATAAATTTTATTATTCATAATTATTTATCTTTATTTTTAATTTTGGTGTAAATTAAAAATATAAGATTCATAACATCATTAAGTAAAATAATTTAATCTTTTTAATATTCTTTAAATATTTTTTAATAATTTATAGTAGATTACTATAAAAATAAAATCAAATGGAAAATAATAAAATATATAAATCAACAAAATATTTAAAAAATTCAAACTCTTAAAAGGGAAATTTAAATTTTTAATAATATACTTCGTAAATATTTACTTTGTACTATACACTAGATAGTCAATTTTAATCAGAGGAAATACGTCGTTCACGCGTATTTGGCCCCTTTGCTTTGTTGAGGAGATGAATATGGGTCGAGACCTGATAGCATAACCTGATGGATTAGAGGTCATCAGATCGAGACCTGATGACCTCGAATCCTTATTCGACTACATCGTATATTATTTACTTTTAATTCATAAAAATTGATTTTTATTTTAAATTTTAATATAACTATATCTGTATTTAACTCCTGCAATTTTTAAGAAAACCATATTACTGATAAAGAAGGTATATATCTAGATATGAACATTAAATTAACATTAACTAAATCTACTATTAATTTATATCGTAAAGATGGCATATTTAAATTTACAAGAAACATTTTTCCATGAGCATTCATGCATACCATATAATATAAAATATAATACATTAAATAATTAAATTTTAAGAATTGCAACAATATGTAATGATATTGGCTTTCTTCAAAATCATTTAAATAATTTAATAGATACATATTTTAAACTAGGTTACTATAAAAATACCATCAAACAGAAAATAGTAAAATATATAAATCAACACAATAATATAAAGAATAAATTTAAAATCATTAGCGTGAAATTTTTATGGATGGATAATAAATAATATACTTTACATAAGAATAATATACACTAGATAATTACATTTCATCAGAGGAAATAGTCATTAGCACATGTTTGGCCCCATGTTAGATAGCAATGGGGCCAATACAAAATACTTAACATTTTTTATAAATTTATAAAATTTATATAGAAAAATAAATTTTATTTTTATAAATAAATATATTTTATATAAATTTTAATTTATATAATATGTTATATAACAATTATTAATTATTTATAATTAGTTATTATGATTTAATTATTATTTAATTTTATTATTATTTTTTAATTTATTAATAATACAAAATACGTAGACATAGTTAGCTGATCTAATTAATTAATCAAAATTCTTAATTATTATAAATTAATAATCTTGAATGAATAAATGACTAATTTGAATTTAAGGATTAATATGTTAATCCTTAAAATTAATGTGTTTTGTTTTAAAAAATTGAAAACGTTTTAATATTTTGTTTTATTAAATATTTAAAGACGTATATTCTCTTTAGTTGTTTTAATAAAACGCTATAATTAATTTTTAATTTAAAAATAATAAGATGTATTAGTACATGCGTCCACTTGAACATTACCGTGTTTATAGTAGATTAGTTTTAATTTTAATTTACTTACTTTACCTTTAATTAGTTTAAATTGCAATTTATTCATACGAAATTAATTTTCCCTATAAATTATTTTTTTACCAAATTACACCGATGACAAATTTCTCAGGAATGGTTTGGAGCCCCGTTAGAAATTTTTGTTTTTATATGGATCCCCTTCTCATCAATATAACTTTATCCGTTTTTACGTATAATGACGTGCCTGTTTGAGGACTTAACTAAAGCTAGTCAATGTCAAATAAATATATTTTATATTTTACTTTTTTATTATCAATCTAGCTATGTGGCTATTTTATTTGAAAAAAAAAACAAAATATTATTTTTCAACAAAAAACATAAAAATTTTATTTTCAAGCAAACTTACATGATGCATAAACAAACCCGATATTTATCCAAATTTCCACCTGTGTCCACACAGGTTGCAATACACAAATGTAGTCATTGGTTCGTCTGCACTCCTCGTTTGTACTTGATTGTAAGTACACTGATTTTGTTTGCATCTACTGCACTTTATTAAATCTGTAACTGTACCACCAGAAAGTGCCATCTGGTGTTCATCGATCGCCTCCTTTGTCATCTGCTGTCTGGCTTTCTTCATTTCATCACTAGCTAGCTCATCAGCGGTCATTCTTGCGAATCTCAAAGGATCAATTTCACCATTACACACCCGGCTTCGAAGTGTTGGATTTTTGCTATCCTTTAGATTGTACACTCTACTGCGAATCTGATTTCTATATTTAGACGAAGTATTCATATTCATATCAGAATATATAGTTGATTCTATTTTAATCGCTATATCCACCATGACATCGGATTCACCTTCAATATCTACATGCAAGGCTTTGGTCAGCATTTCGCGACACTTAAGCCTAACAGCAAGATCTGATTCACTACATCGTTCTAAACCCAACCCAAGCTTTTCCAACAAGTGATCAGAGAGACTTCCTTGATTACCTTTGTTTTCTGCCTGTTCTTTCGGTGATTCTTTACTCGACTGCGATAATCTTTTTACAGGCGGTGACGAAGTGTTGTTTGAACCATCGGCATTGTCATCTCCACGTGATTTCCGCTTTGATGCCGATGATGGTGTAGTCGAAGGATGCGTAGCGGCGTTTTTACTGGCCTCAACAAGTCTCTTCCATCCTTTTAAAATATTTCGACATTGAGTGATTTGACTATCATTTGTTAGTAATTTTCGTAGATTATTTAAACTACGCCCGATGCCCGTTTGTTGAAGATCGAACAATGCAATTTTGTTTCTTTTCAATTCGTTTAAAATAGATGCGACTCTCTTCTCATCAAGTTTATTAATCGTTAGCATCTCTTCGATTTCATCCGAAAGCTGTTTGATACTCAGTTTCGAAACATTACTAGATGCCATCTCTCTTTACATCAAAATATCTGAGAAATCTATTAAAAATAAAGTTTTTGAATTTCAGAAAACATATCTGAAATTTATACCTAGAGGAAACGAGATTACAGTCGTTTGTTTATGATTAGATATAATCTTAAGGATAAGGTTGAATAACGTGTGAATAATTACTTAGAAAATTTTAGTTTATTTTTTAAAGTAAATAGCATTAAAACACTGATTAACAAACGGGATATTTAATATTTACTACAAATATCATTGAGAATTTAACTTATAATTTAGCTTCAAATAAAATTTAGCTCCAACTAAAATTTGTACTTTTCTTCTGTCCGCTCACTTGACTCGAGGACAGAAAAGTACAAATTTTTCAGATTATCATAGCCATGACAAAACTCAAGACTACAAAGACAGCTACGAAGACAAAGACATATACAAAGACAGCTACGAAGACAGCTACGACGGACACTAACTGTACTCAACTACAAGTACAATGCTCGACACACGACTGCAACGTCTGGACTACAATCGCCTGCGACAAGTCTGACGAAGACTTCCTCTGTAGATTTAGGCCAACTAATTAATCCACAACTTCTCCCTTCAGGACATTTCAACAACACACACGTCCATACTAACTACACCAGTCGTTTCCGATGTATTTTTTTACTCACTGATTCTGTCATCAAATACACTTCCCA
Organism: Pomphorhynchus laevis; assembly: GCA_012934845.2. NCBI lineage: Eukaryota > Metazoa > Acanthocephala > Palaeacanthocephala > Echinorhynchida > Pomphorhynchidae > Pomphorhynchus > Pomphorhynchus laevis. Next base: position 231,273 of record WNNJ02001590.1, on the reverse strand, counting down.
ATCACATGTCATATGCACTTCCTCATCACATGCCATATGCACTCCCCAACACCCCCATTCCGTCCATCCTGTCTCGTTACATTCACTAATCAAAATCACAACTACCAACCTCCACTATACTTCCACTTATAACAGTTCCTCACATCCCTTGCAACCATCTATATTATAAATATTCTATTTGTATCCCGCTGTCGGACCTACTCCGTTCATATCATCAACTCCCAACAGTCCTATCGTGACCTTACACACGTCACTGATCATTCTTCACGGAGACGCATTCTTCTGCCTCCCAAAAAATCCTGGCACTCCGATTCGACGAACTCTACATTCGCCATTTGCTCTCTGCCGATTTCTTAATAGTCAAATCCGCCCATCCCCTAAGTTCATCCACTTTTAAATTCTCTAATCATGGCGGCATTGTCGCATTCGCCAGTCACACCGCGTATCTTCACAAAATCACTCGACATTTAAGTCCTTGCACTATTTAATTACCACTTGTCGTTCTTCTAGCCCGATCATTCTTGATCTCGGCATTGTATACCATCCTGGTTTATCAGAAACTACAGCCTTATTTTTAACGAACTCGCAGACTTGCTGCCCCACTGTTATTTGTCTTATTATCCATTCACTCGCTTTTAGCGACTTCAACATCCGCCTCGATTTCCCCGCATCCACCGATTCGACTACAAACTCTCCTCCACTGCCCCTACACATATCATTGGCAGAGCACTCGCCACATCGCTGTCCCCGATCGTTTTTCTGCCTACACCTCCCTGTCCATCTCAAATCCTGGTCTATCCTATCACTTTCTAGTCACTCTTGATCTAACTTCCAACTACACCCCGCCTAACACACCTACCATCCTACGTCGTCCTTGGTGAACTAAAAGAACTGCCGTACTAAAATCGTCTATATGTTCTCCAACAATAACATCTTCATCTCCTAAGTATCTACCCTTACTTTTCGACTCTGAACGCACATCCACTTTCCATCTTCACTTGATCTTCAAGCCTCACTCATACCGTTGCTTGCACCGTTCCCCATGGTTTGACATCCTATGCCTACTCTCAAAGCGTCGATTCCGTCATGATTTTCGAGTTTATCACCGCTCTCTAAGCCGTGATATCCGCTCGCTCTCTCGTTCTATCCATGATTCCTATCTTGATATTCGCGGGTATCATCAAAACCGACTACGTACCAAATGCAACTCCTTCTGGCTGCATAAAATCATCACTTCACTAAGCTCTAAGTCTCTCTGACATACTTTTAACTCAACCCTTGCTCGCTCCTCATCGTCTTGCAAAATCAATCCTCATGATTATTCGTCATTAAATCAGACCAAAATATCAACATTGCTCTCACACTCTTATCTCTATCCAATCCCGATGTTTCAGCCTCGCCTAATTCTCCTATAACTCTTTCATCTTATCCCTGTCTCACCTACCGAAGTCTAATCTGTCCTCATGTCTTGTCCAACATAACCTCAGCTGCCGATCCCCTGCCTACCCCAATACTTAAATACATATGCTCATCGATGTCCCCTTTCCTTACCACCTTGTTTAACTCATCCATCCGCATTCGTATCTTTCCTTCACAATAAAAATCCGCCATATTTCGTCCCCTCCTTCAGAAACAATCGCTCGCGCCTTCCCTTCCTTATAGCTATCATCCAATTTCACTTCTCACTACTCCTTCTAAGCCCTTAGAACGCATCATCTCAATACAGATAAACATTTATATCATCAGCCAAACTGTACCCTTCTTTTCAATCCGCTTTACGCTCCAATCACTCCACAGAAATCGCATGCATGAAAGTTTACAACGACCTACTAATTTCTCGTGACAAGGCTCTATATAGTGTTCTTATTTCCGTCAACCTCTTCTCCTCCTTCGACATCGTCGACCACTCCATCCTACTTTCTCGCCTTCGTTATGATTACGGCTTTTCTTTTATCTATTCTGCTTGGCGATCTCTCTTCTTTTTTCAAACCTAATTCCATTAACGTCATGCAATACACCAGTGACATACTAATCTTTGATCATGTACCCGCCCATCGCATACACGATAACGGCATTTCTGCCTGTAACTATTTTTCTTCTATCTAGAAATGTCTCTCCTATCTCTATCTCGTTCTAAACGACGACAAGTCCAAATTAATGTACATCCTGCCGTCAACCTAACACATATACTCCCCCTGTATTTGTTTGCCTCATCAATCATCCCCATAGTCCATAATCTTATTTTCTTAGGATTCCATTTCGTTTATTACCTTTCCCTTAAACCCTTCTTCCGTGACAAGGTCTCTCGTCTAACTCTCTCAATACGACATACGCCGTATCCGCACCTTATTAACTTCCGTTCTTGTATGTCTATTATTTCATCGATTCTCTTCCCTAAAATCGATTATTGTCTCATCCGTTTTGCCAATTCTCCAAAATACATCATCCTACCCCTACAACGCATCATCAACTCCGTCGGTCGAGTGCTCCTATGTCTTCGTCACTTCGACCACACATCTTGCCTAAATCGCCTGGCCCGCCATATACATCCGCGTCCAACTCAGCTTTTTCTCGTCACTTTTCTTTTCACTTAATTTCACTTCCCATCGTTCATCAACCTTCCTTTATTAGACGACACTCGCCCCACCTCTCTATCGCTGCGTTTTCGTCATTCCATCTTACTCCACGTTCCCAATTACTCTAACAACTACCATATTCGGTCCTGGAAACAGCTCTTTCTCGACGTCTGCGGCGCTCCCTTTTTTAAAACATTCAATTACTTCCTCCGTTCCCACCTTCTCAACACCTGATTTAGATTATTATTATTTTGTGGTCATATAAGCGTGCGCCGACACGCATTTGGTACTTTAAAATAAATCCTTTTTTAAAAATATTAAACTTTAATACATTCAAAAAGCAATAAATATTACTCGGATTTTAAATAAGAGGAAATACGTCATTTTCACTTATTTGGCCCCGCTGTTATGTAAGGTCAAGGAATAGAGCTGAAATCTGATTACATAACAGTTTCTTATGATGACCTCTAATCCTTATTCTAATACATCGTTTGTTATTTATTATTAAATTCATAAGAATTGATTTTGCTTTAAATTTTAATTTTTTATTTTAGCTTGATATAAATTATATAAAATCTTATAAGAATTATTTATTATTTCTAATTATTTAATTACTTATTATTTAATTATTAAATTTTAATTAAATGATCGATTCTATATTCTTTTACTGTTAAATGTTTTAATTTATTTTCGTTATGTTTGGTGTTGCAAATGATTGCACAATATTTTTTGATTGTTTTCCATATAATTTGATATTCCAGATTCTATATATTTTCAACATTTTATTTTAAGTTGATATACCTGTGTAGTCATTCTTACTATTTAAATTTTGATGGCCATTTTTATTCTGCACACTACTTTAATCATATCTAACAGTCAATAGCAGTAGGCTACATTTCAGTATTGATGAACCTCACCAGCTACTGATTTAATACCTAAATTTCACGTATTGGTCATTTAAATGTTGGCTGACAATCATTCGACTCTTCGGCTTAATTTTCAATCATATTTAGTGAAAGACTTTCGTCTTACATTTTGTAAATTTAATTAAAACCATTTATGATTTCAAATTAATAAATAATTAATAATAAAATTTATTTAATAATAAATTAAATCAGCGTTGATAGGGGAAGGTTCCACCTTTAATTTGAAAACCTACATATTTTTCCGATTAATTAAAATTATCAAACTAGTCATCTATAGTTTGTTTCTTAGTTTTAAGTTGATATACCTGTGCAGACATTGTTATAATTGATATGTTTGTTAATGACGATTTTATTCTGAGCGCTTCTTTAGTCCTATATATAATCCAATATAAAATTATTTTATATTTAAAAAATAGATTTTTTTATACCAGAAAATTATCTCTTAATTCTACTTTACTACTTTTAATATATAATTAAGAATTATAAAAAATTAGCAATTAATGCTTAAACACTTGATTTTTAAATAAAAATTAAATAAAAAAAATAAGACTAAAGAATAAGATATTAAGTACTAAGATCTTTATGCAACATTTAAATAAAAACTTTTGAAATTTAATAGCAATATCAATAATTTACTTATGTAAATGACTGAATAAAGTCAGTGGACCTCAAGAAAAATGGATAGAAACACGGTCAAATCGAGGAAGGCACATTATAGTAAAGATAGAAGTGTTTATACAGGATGCTGTAGAGATAGAATGATGTTTTTATAGGAATTGGCGCACGTGCTGATACAATAGTCAGTTAAGAACAATAGTGAGGATATATGATTTTGATATTTACGAATGTATCGAAGCTTATCGAAAAGCAACAAGAAGGAACCATCATGTAATAAAATGAAATGCATTCAATAACATAATTGATATAAATATAATGAGATGATAGTTTACTTAAGTAAGATATGGCAACGAACATAAAAGTATAGTATTAATTTATTAATTTGTCAATATGCTAATTTTATAATTAATTTATTAACTTGAAAATAATAAGCGATCATTCTTTCAGCTTGATTTTAAAATGCAAGCTATGAAATTTAATATGGAACAAATAATTTATGCATTTACCTTATGCTGAACGTGGTGCGGTCACTAACACTTACAGTCTTTATAAAATACATAAAGATAACTTTCCACTAAGGCCCATTGTGTCTATAATAAATACCTTCAATTGTAATTAATTATTGGAGCTGAATCCAAATAAAGGAGGACAATTTTATTTGATATTTCGCTAACCTCTACTACCATCTTCAGATACCATCTTCAGAACATTACTTTGTAATTTTCTGAAGATGCTAACAGAGGTTAGCAAATATCAAATAAAATCTTTCTTCTTTCTTTGATCCAGCTCCAATAATTCTTTATCAATAATGGGTCATTATCAACTATTTACAACCTTCAATTGTAATATTGGTAAGTTCTTCACTGTCTATTAAAAGGGATTTATTTTTACGTGGCAAATGCGTGCCCGCGCATCCTTGCATTACCACAAAAAGAAAAAAAACAATAATCTAAATTAGGTGTAGAGGTGGGTACGGAGGCGGTATTTGAATGTGATAGAGGGAGCGCGGCGAACGTCGAGAGGGAGCTGATTCCAGGTGAGGAACGGATACCGTAGTTAGAGTAATTGGGAACGTGGAGTAATAGGGAATGACGGAAACGCAGCGATAGAGAGACGGGGGGAGTGCGTCTAAGAAAGGGAGGTTAATGAACGATGAAGAGTAAGATTAAGATAAACGAAAGTGATGAGAAAAGGGCTTAGTTGGATGCGGATGTAGATAGGGGCCGGCGATATGGGCAAGATGTGTGGATGTGTGGTCGAAGCGACGGAGACGTAGAACCACTGGAATAGTGGACTTGATGATATGTTGCAGGGGTAGGATGATGGATTTTGGAGAGTTGGCGAAAAAGCTGAGGCATTAATCGATTTTAGGGAAAGAAGCAATTACAGAAGATGCATACAGGAACGGAGGTAGATAAAGGTACGGATACGGCTGATGTCACGGATAATTAAGTTAGGTGAGCGGACCTTGTCACGGACGAAGGGTTTAAAGGGAAAGGTGATCAACGAAATGGAATCCTAAGATAGTGAGATTGTGGATTATGGGGATGATTGATGAGGCAAAAGATACAGGGGTAGAATATATGCTAGGTTGACGGGGTAGTATCTACATTATTTTGAACTTATCTTGATTTAGAACAAGATGAAGATGGGGAGACGTTTGTAGATAGTAAAAAGACAGTTAGAGGCAGAAATGCCTATATCGTGTATGCGATGGGCAGGTGCATGATCATAGATTAGTATGTCATTGGTGTATCGCATGACGTTAAAGGAATTAGGTTTTAAAAAAGGATAGAGATCACTAAGCAGAAGAGAGAAAAGCAGGGGACTTATGAGTGATCATTGTAGGCCCCATAGAAAATAGGGATGAGTCGGGAGAATGATGCCGAATATTGATACCAAATGTTTGTGATATAGCATCTAAAATCATTAATTGCGCTGACTACCTGAAACGATTAAAAAATGTTGAAATCACTTAAACTGATTTTAATATTTTTGCGCTAGATGTAAGTTTTGTTTACAAATACACCGGTTGTAGGGGGTTATCAACGTAACAATATATGTTTTAAATGTTCTTTGCACTAAAGACCACCATATTGCATACACCCAACAATTACTTTAGTTATCAATAACGAATAACTCTACATATGAACAAAGCCTATATAATTATAAATAATATGTTGCTATGGGATCACATCTTGACGTTTCTTTAGCGGATTTATTTATGATGAAGTTCGAAAATTATGCTCTCCTTAAAGACCGAATTAAACAATTTGGTTGGTTACGGTATATTGACGACGTGTTCGTTATTTGGCCAAGCGACACAACTTCCGCTCAAGCATTCGTTGAATACCTAAATAACATTTATCCAAGGATTGAATTGCTTTTATATTTTCTCGATTGTGCGATTTGTTCTATCAACTTGAGCATAACGCACGTATTCTTCAAGCCCACTTAAACAAATATATTCTAAGGGACAGCTCTCAAAGCGCTTGTTAAATTAAACATTTAGGGCTTTTGTATTAGAGCGACAAGTATTTTAATGCCGAATATTTACCCGTTTAATTAGAGTGTTTAGTAATTTTGGCTGTCCTTTGCACGAACTGAGAAAGTCGATAATTTATGCTCAAAGGTTTATTACGGTAAAAATCCCGAACCCGTCTTTGCTTAATAAAAGATAAGACGTATTTCCTGCTACTGCAAATTTGTTGAACATGTTACGCGCGTGATAACTTGGATAACAACGCTATCCAAGTTCTTGTCTAAGACAAGTTTCTTCATCACATGCTAGCCGGTAATAGGGATGATATTGTGTAGATGTTTTCGTTCCAAATCGGATAGGTTTAATATAATATAAGGGTCAAATACTTATATTGTAATAGCTGCTATATTGGCCAGACACAGAAAACTCATGACAATAATAGTGAAAACAACAAAGTACTCACCTCAATGAAGTATAAATTTGGTTTAGCTGATCACGCACTTATATGGGACACAGCATTGGTTTCGAAAATGTTGATGCCATTACGAACGAGGTGATCTGGCACAAAAAAATGCAATAGTAATCAAACTGCTACAACCGAATTCAAACAAGCGATTTTCGATTTTTCACTATTTAATGCCCTAATGTTTGTATTTTTCAGACGATACCATCGTGGTGTCAAAATATCGAAAATATTACAATTTTTATTTGATAGAAATAGTCTTTATTAAGAAAAATACAAAATAATCATTATTATTACTAGAATGTCAGCGAACGTGGCTCAATAGACACCTTCACAATTTAAAATATAAAAAGGAAACTAACAACAAAGTAATTAAAAATTAGTCAGTTTCTTCAAAGTAGATACAAATCCACGTCTGCTGGTTTGCTTCACCACTTCCGCCGGAAAACTGTTCTAAGCTGGAATGACACGCACGGCAAAATTATTGTTTCTTTTTTTACACCAGTGTTTACGTTGTAACATAAGTGGATGACCACGTAATCTTGAGTCATTTCGCGTACGAAATAGACTTCTAACGGAATTCTCAGGATTGCTCATCGCCCGCCACGCTACAACCAGGTCATTTAGTGCTCGAAGTGAAGATAATGAGGGCATATTGAGGCGACTTAACCGTTCCTATAAGTAAGGTTATGAAGGGCCGATACCCGTTTAGAAGAACGTCGCAATACCTGTTCAATACGAAACTCTTCCGATTTGTTAACTGGGTATAATGCTGGAGAACAATAGTTAAGAATACTTGAACAGAGAGTAGTGAATAAAAGTTTAAATGACTCAATTTATAATTTACCAAAACATCTGGAAATCATACCTGAAATTCGAGTTGCTCTAGCACATATTTGCTCCGTACTTTTCCTAGTGCCTAGATCATCCGAAACGATGACGCCCAAGTCTCTATATTGACGAACCATATGAATTGGTTGTAAGTTAATTGAGTAGCTGGTTGTCGAAAACTTATTACCTATGTGCATGTATGCACATTTTGTCACATTAATACTTAAACAGTTCTCAGCTGACCAATACGTCAATATATAAATCTTTTCAAGAAGACGATTGCACAAAAGTGTTTACCAGCAGAAGGCAATAATGGAGTAGTGTATTATAAATTGATTTAAGCAAAACATTATGGAAAAGATTTTATAAATTTTATTGATCAGACGATCTAAAGGGTATAGCGATTGATATAATGTTTTTATTATAAATGTTTTCATAATGCTTTTATTCTTGTGCTTTTGAAGTATTTAAAAGTATTAAAATGTTTTAAATCAATACTTAAAATTTATTTTATTTTGAAAAATATAAAATAAAAGAACAAAATTGGTAGAGATATGATATAACTACAAACATTACTTATTCAGCAACCATTTAATTTTACAGTCATAAAATTAGGATTTTAATAAAAATAAGGCCAAATACTTGTAAACTTTTATAATTGTACCAAATCGTTCTGTAATTTATAATTCTCAATTTAAAGAAAAGTAACACACGTTTCCGTACACAATCTCATGCTAATAATTTTAGAAAATTACTTGTAATATTTGTGCAATATTATAATTAATTTTAATTTTTGATATTATTTAATCTACGCGCGGAAGACTGTCATTGTAACACCCTTTACATGATGTTATCCAAAGTCCTGGACAACCATCTTTGATTACTCCCTTGTCGGTTGACTCGGACATAGTTGAGGCCGAAGTCTCATCATTCTCATCTTCCATCTCCCTGGCTGTTTAGGTTTGAGGGCAGAACATCTCTGAGATATGCTGTTGGTAGATCATGGGGTTTTGCTTCAACACCTAACGTAACTATTCAATAACATGATCGCTGGTACACTACCGCCCGGCCTAGCTTCCTTTGTCACTGATGCTAATCTCATGGCCTTAAACAATCCATATGGAGGGATCCGCCCCATTGTGATTGGGGAGACATTAAGTCGTTTTTCGCTAAATGCATTTGCTCCTAACTGTGACAGCGATTCGCCAACTCTCTCTATTCTCATCAGCTCGGTGTAGCGACGCCAAACGGAATGGAACAGATAGTTCATCAAATATCACCCGTTATATTAATTATAATGTACATACCCATTTACGTGTAACCTGTAAACTGTTTTAAATACCCTTTTTATTTTATTCTTGTAAAAATAATGATACTAAAAAATATTCATATTAAATGTTTTGTTGTTACAAATTATAAAAACAAAAGTCTATTTTAGTAATCGATTCTTATTTTGGTACTTACTTTAATTAATTAATCGATAATTTAGTCAGATAATAGTCAGATGGATGTCGACTTATGGAATTTTCTTGTGGACGATTTAGCTCTTATACAACAAGTCACTCAGTCAACTAGGTTTATGGGAAATAGCTCCTCGTTATTGGATTTAGTTTTCAGTAAAACATTTGACATACGTGAAGTTCAATATGACCCTCCCATTGGACCAGTGACCATCTTGTCATTAAGTTTTTTACTGGTTCCTGTGCAGAAGCCCCACCTAACGCAGTAAAGTACTTCAAACGCAAATGGAATAAGGTGGATACGGATGCCCTCCGTAAGCTTACAGTACGATTGGGTCTTCACAACAGTGTTGTCAGTGATATCGATGATTGGAAAACTTTGTCTGTTTCTCTCAACTCTCTTACGGATTGCGTAGCCCCATTGAAACCGTACAATCCTCTTCGGAACTTAAACCTCCGTGGTTTGATCATGAGTTACTTGACATTTTGAAGATGCGAAATAAACTATTTAAGTCATCTCTGAAAATTCAGGGTCTTCGGTCAGAATACCTTCAATATCGTCGTCGTTTCAGCTCTATAAAGAAAATAAAAAGTCACAGGTATGAAGCTGGAATAATATCATCATATCGAACTTCTTCCAAACCATTCTGGCGGTATGTGAATCAAAATAAAAAATGATTCAATCAATCACAGTGTTACATTATGGGGGCAGAATTGTACGAGAACCTGATGAAATCGTGAGTGTGCTAGCGACAGCGTTTGAACGTGATTGTTCCACGCCATTGAAAGGCTTCCGTATAGCACACACTCCTGAGATATTCACGTCGTATATGTCGCTTGTTCACCCGGCTGAGGTTTCGCGGGAACTGCACGGATTGTCACCATATACTTCGGACGGCCCAGACGGTATACACCCCTATATCCATCTGAATCTCCATGATCTATTAGCATCGCCACTATCAGAGATGTTTAACATGTCGATACATATTTCGCACATCCTTGATCACTAGAGACAATCTTACGTCATCCCTAATCATAAAAAGGGTAGCAGAGACGATCCGTTTAATTATCGTGCAGTATGCCTGATGAGTATTGTATGCAAATGCCTCGAGAGGTTTGTGCATAAATACATTACCACTCACATGGAAAGAGGTAAGCTACTACACCCATCTCAGCATGGCTTTCGTACCGGCAGGTCCTGCCTTAGCAATCTAATTACGGCACGTGAAAGTTGGACAGACATAGTTGCAAACGGGGATATGGTTGATGTAATTTACATTGACTTTAGTAGGGCGTTCGACCGAGTACCGCACGATCTTTTGCTCTTACTGTTGGCTCAATACGGGATTGATCCGAGTGTAGTTCGTTGGATCGAGTCGTTCCTGAAAGGTCGATCATATCAAGTTAGGTTAGAGAGTAGCCTTTCTCCTCCACGAAATACTTGTTATTCCCAGGACCGATCCATGAGGTGATCCTCATGGATCGGTCCTGGGACCCTTGTTATTCAATATTTTTCTTCAGGATCTACTTGTAAGATTAGAATGTGATGTACTAGCGTTTGCGGATGACCTGAAGTTATGGAAGTGTGTTCGTTCATATGATAACTGTTTGGAGCTTCAAGATGACCTCGACACTATAAGCATATGGAGCAGGACGACGGGCTTGCTTTTGAATACCTCGAAGTGCAGTCACATGCACTTAGGAGTTAAGAAATTTTCTTTTGTGTATAGTTTATATGGTGAGCCAATTGAGCAGGTACAGTGCACTAGAGACTTAGGGGTACTTGTGCACGAATCGTTAAAGAGTCGTCCAAACACAGACAGGATTATTCAGTCGACCAGACAATTGAGCTATGTGCTTCGTAGGTGATTTCGTTACCCATCTGTGTTTTGTCTTAAAGTGATGTACAACTCAATAATTAGGCCCATTCTTTTATACTGTACACCAGCAACATTTCCGTGCACGCGAGGCGAGCTGAATGATTTAGAAAATGTTCTCGGGCGTGATGGGTGGCCGACAAACTGTATCCAACAGAACAAACGTGATACGAATCGGGGTCACTCTTTGACTGTGAAAACGCTGCACCATGGGAAGCTGTCTAGAATCAGTCGCCTATCGCACCGGGCGGTGAGGGTGTGGAACTTACTTCCGGAGCATATGGTCGCTATTCATAGTAGACAGCAGTTCATGCGGAAGATGAAGCAATGGCTGTGCGAGACAAACTCACAGTCTATACCGGATAGTTATCCTTGGGAAGAATGTTGATTTTTTTCTTTTCTTTCATGTGATCAGACAAAACAGCCCTACGGCTACAGTCTTGTAATTGAATAAATAAATTAATAATTTGTAAAAACCAAAATTTAATATGAATAATTAAAAACAATAATTAATTATTGTGTTTAGGTAAAATAGTATGAATTTATAAACATTTTAATTTGATTATAATTATTGAAATTCAAATTTATTCTTAAATAATTCTAATGAAAAAGTACTATTTCAGTATATATTTTACCAGCCTATTATCGAACGTTTGGATACAAAACATCGACATGTCACAATGTCAAAATTTGATGAAAAATAATTTGCTAATAAATAAAAATTATTTTTTTGTTATAAATACCAGCTGTGAAGTTAAAAGTATTCTCGGTAAAAAAGTCCTTAATGGGAACTTCCTAATTTTACATATAAAACTTTTATCAAATATATCCTAGTTCCTGAGCCCATCTTAAAGTTCAGCCAAAGTTATTAAGTATTCTAATCAAAAATCTAAAAAAAATTATTAAATTTATAACTTATAAATTTAATAATTTAATAATCATGAATAAAAACATTATTTTTGTAATTTCAAACAACAAAATTAAATTATTAACGAAACAACGCTATCATGTTTACGATTTTTCGTAATAACAACATTAACATATAGTGATAATTCAAATTACATGTTCTGTAATTAAATGCAATCATTTACCTACGCTGCTTATATTGTAAATACATTTACTTATTTGGATATTTTATTTTTAAAATACCAATTTTTCGATAGCTTACTTCTTTCCAAAATAGATAGTCCTGAAAAATCAACTTTGCCAGCGTTTTCGGACAGTTTTTCCGGTTGTGGTGCTAGTTTCAGCAAACTTTTCGAAATTACATCAGGAGTTGCAGCGTGCCCGACAATTAAGATATTACGTTGCTTATTTGATTTACTTAATATCGATCTTTCCAATGTCTGTATAAATAACTGTGAACGTTCATAATAACCCAGTTCATCTTCATTAAGATTTAGAGTAGAGACTACGGGCACATATTTTAAATCTATATCGAAGCCAGCGACATGTAGTTCAAATGGGCTCATATACCGAATGGGTGTTTTGCCGTACCACTTTGTACATTCATACAGTGCAGGTTCAATATTTATCAAAACATGCCTAATCTTTTTTTTGACTGTAGCTAGCATTATATCTGAACTATTGTAACCCTGCAGTATTTTGCTTGCAGTTTGGACACATCGGAGTGCTGGTGATGCGAAACAGTAATCAATTGTATTATCATAATGCCGAAGTAATTGTCCTACACGATGTGAGGTATCTTCACCCGTGTACGTGATAGGTGTATCCCACAAATAATCGTTGATATTTTGTCTAATCGGTAGATAAGCTGGCATATTACAGTTAAATCTGGTGTAACCACCGAATGAATTGAATGCTTTATGAACCCAAGTTGGGCCGAAGGCGACATCTACACGTTCAGCGTGTCTAGATACAATTACTCGACTGTTATAACCGTACAATGTATTAGCAAGACGTGCGAGGATTCCACTAAATGGCATATTATTAGCAGTGCTTTCCATATCACTCAAGTTTTATCATTCAAGTGATAAATCCAGGAGTGCCATACTTGAAAAATTTTCTTATTCTACAAAAGCAGTCGAGTATGTTTACCTTGAAAGCATGTTTTCTGTTTCACTTACCTTCTTTGATGCAGTATATCATATAATGTCATTATAACTTTTATTTCAAAATAACATCAGAAACTTATTGTCGTGTGGCTTTTACAAGCATTTTTTATTAAGATATGCATTTTTTTCTAAAAATTTTATCATAAACTATATCAATATTTTGTACCTTATGCATGCATTACGTAGCACCTTCACGGAATACTATGCTTTGTTTTCTTTGTTTTTACACATCTTTACGAAGAGAAGAACACACTTTCTATTGAGTCGCAGAATTTTACTTTTAACTGATTTTCTTGAAAATTATATAAAGTAATACCAAAATTTATTTCCTTAGTATATTTTGTTAATTCATTGACAACGTTTAATTTCCAAATTACAAAAGAAATTTTTAAAATAACTTTTGAAACTTTTCAAAATTTTATTGATAATAATTTCAACTTTATTAAAATTGGAATATCAAATTGATTAATTATCTAAAGTTTTAATTTTTAAAACAATTCCAATAATATGGCATTAGGCATTATGTTAAAAATATTTGAAATATCTGTGGTAAAACAGGAAAAAATAATAGGTTTATCTCAAAATTTACAATATTTCGATAGCTATTGATAACATTTATTTTAAAATTAATTCATGTTGAAAATATATCATTTGGAAACTTGAAATAATCAAGAATATAAAATTACAAGTATCATTTATAACCAGATATAATTGTCATATATAATCAATTTATAAATATATTTTTATTAAATAATATTTATATTATATTTATTATAAAATATTTATTATAAATATATCATATATTATTAAATAATATAAAGTTTCAGGAAAAAATAAATATCGAATCATTCTGAAATAAGCACGCCTTTTTTACCAAATCATCCTGATTGCATTTGCTGTAATAATTACATGACAAGAACTATGTGATAAACTTTGTGTTATAAACTTTAGAATATGGCCCAGGGACTGAACAACTTTTCATTACGCTTTTTTACATAAAGTTACGGTAGTGATTTCCCATTAAGGATTTTTTAGAAGGATAATTAAGTGCAGAGTTGCTCAAAATTTAACAAAATTATAAAGTATTTTCTAGTTGAAAATTGGAATTTGGCAGCTAGAGGGCAGAGGCTTTCAGGTACCAAGTGCATAATATATCTTACCACCATGTGCATAATATCTTCACGGCTGGCATTTGTCACAAAAAATAAATTTCAATTTCCAAATTAAAAATTATTAAACCTTCCTCGTTGCCGTCCTCTCGCCTGGAATCAGCTCGTTCTCGACGTCCGCCGCGCTCTCCCTTTATTACATTTAAATACCTCATCCGTTCCCTCCTAGACACATGACTTAGATTTTTTTTCTTCGTGGTTATGTAAGCGTGCGCCAGCGAGCATTCGCCAAGTAAAAATAAATCTAATTTTATTTTTTTATTAAAAAATATTCTTTTCTCAAAATTTCCAAAAATATATTATAATTATCATTTATAACCAAATATAGTTGTCATATATAATCTATATATAATTTATTAAATATATTATATGTTTCTCTAATTCCTTCGCGTTGGAAGAAGTCCATTGTAGTTCCAGTGTATAAAATGGGAGATCGACAAGTGTGTAAGAACTATCGCCCAGTAGCATTGACATGTATTATTTGTAAGTTGCTTGAAAAGCTAATAGTCAAAAACATATCCTCTGATTTGGAAAGCAACGGTAAACTTACTTACTCACAACACGGTTTCAGACCAAATGGATCAACAATAAGTAACATTTTGGTTTCTTCCAACTCATGGCAGTATTCATTAAATGGACGAGTTCAATCTGATGTACTTTTTGTAGATTTCTCTCATGCTTTTGATTCAGTTCCGCATGATCGACTCATTCACAAATTGAGGTCACTTAGTGTTTGTCCTATGTATGTCGCCTGGATTGCAAATTACTTAAGTTCACGCTCTTTCAAAGTACGTGTAGGTGCAGATATGTCCACCTCATTCGTTATTCATTCTGGCGTTCCACAGGGTGCTGTTATCTCCCCACTTCTTTTTATTGTCTATATCAATGATCTCCCATCTGTAATTCGTTCTGATGCCGTAATGTATGCTGACGATGTTAAGATATGGCGGCCTATTAGAGACCAAAGGGATATTAAAATCCTTCAAGATGATCTGAGATGTCTAGAAAAATGGTCAGCGGAAAATGGTTTGAGGGTTGACCCCTCTAAATGTGCGCATATGTCCATTGGTTCTTCACTAAACTCATCGTATCAGATAGGTTCGATTCAGATAGGTTGAGTGGGTGAATTCAAGGATCTTGGTGTGATAATGACCAGTAGCTTAAAATCTAATGTCCACACTAGTTATATTTGTAATCGAGGGTATAGTGTTTTATGGATGTTTTTCAAGTCTTTTGATCGGATAAGTCCATCAATGTTTAAGCGACTATTTTGCTCTTATATTCTACCCATCCTTGAATACGGTTTACCTGTAAATTATCCACATACTTTAAGGTAATCCCGTTACATTGAGAACACGGCTCAAAATTGCACAAGCATGGTTAAAAGTTGCACAAGCACGGCTCAAAGTTGTACAAGCATGGTTAAAAGCTGCACAAGCAAGGCTCAAAGTAACATAGAATAAAATATTTTTAAAAAGTTGAAATATTTTTTTGAATTCTTCTAATAATTTGTTGAATTTTCCGTTGTTCGTTTCACGTTCCTTCTCCAAGTGTATAGCTCGAATAAAAATGGTAGCATTTCTGAATTACCATTTTTAATTTCTAAAATGTATTTAATTGGTCTTAAGTTTGGTTCAATTATTTGCGTGAGCTCCTAAAAACGAAAATGTATAATGAAAACTTGATATATTAAAAACCACCGTTTTATGGATCAACAAAATTATAAATATGATTTACTGTATCGTGTTGAAATCCTAGTGTATTTAAATGCGAATATGCCTTCTAGTAATCTGCTTAAATTATACTTCTACCTTTGACGTGTTTTTAAAAAATATATTTATTTAAACGTGGAAATGCGTGCTGGTGCACGCTTACGTGACCACTAAGAAAGAAAAAACAAACAAAAGTCTAAATAATGTGTCAAGAAGGGGAATCGGATGAGGTATTTGAATGTGATGAAGGAGGGAGCGCGGCGGAATTTAGCACCTGAAACCCTCTACTTTCAGGTGCTGAATTCGAATGTTTAACATTAAATCAATTTTTAATATTTTTCGTAAATTTTGAATAAATCTGTACACGAGCATTTTCGATTAAAAAACCATAATGGGAAATAACCTTCTTAATTTTACATCTAATTTTTTTCAAATATATTCGAGCCGATTTTAAAGTTTAGTCCTAAAATATGTTAACGCACCCTGCAAATTGCTCTTCATTAACTTTCATGAAAAAGTTCATGAATACTAAGTTCTTTCAGGGAATTAATTCGATAAGAGAGTGAGCTGTGCCAAAATATCATTGATAAGGTCGTATTCGTACGATTGAATCCTGCCTTAGGTACATTTAAAAAAGAGATTTATTTTTGGCAAATGCGTACCAGCGCACGCTTACATGACCACAACAAAAATGTAAATCATGTGTCGAGAAGGTGTGAACGGAGTAGGTGTTTGAATTTGATAAAGGAGGGAGCGCGGCGGACGTCGAGAGGGAGTTGATTCCAGTCGATTGAGTCGGCGACGAGAAAGGATCGGAGACCGTAGTTGTTGGAGTAATTGAGAACGTGAAGTAAGAGGGTATGACGGGAACGCAGCGGTAGCGAAGTGGGACGAGTATCGTCTTAGAAAGGAAGGTTGATGAACCATGGGAGCCGACAGCGATGAGACGAAAAGTTACGGGAAGAAGGCGGAGTTTGATGCGGATGTGGATGGTGGGCCAGGAGAGTTGTGCAAAATATGTGGATGTGTGCTGAACATTTAGTACTGAACATTTTGAATATGTAGTAAATTTTATTCAGCGGATAATGGCTAACACGTAGTTATTGTTTTTGTCAATACCAAATACGATTGAATAGATCATTATTCGTAGATAACCAAGAAATAAGCAACACAAATCATCAAATCGTGTACATTCTTTCACTTGCTGGATGATGCTGAGGGATGTAAATATTAACTAAACAAACATCACATGCTGTCACACTTGAGATAGCATTTCCCAATCGATATTAGGCATGTTGAAATTGACGAAAAAATATTTTTATTATTTGATTGTTCTATCAAAATTGTACAATGCTCCAGTATACATGTTCAGCTTTTAGTTAATTTGTTAAAGATGTTTTGCATGTTTTTTAAATCAAATAAACTTTTGACTTTACTAAAACGATTACAGATGCCAGGCTACGCTCAATTAATTATGGGTCCGGCTGGTTCCGGAAAGGCAAGTTAATATTGTTTCTTGTTATATAAGTTGTTGTTTGACTTTATCTTTGGGTCGTTTATTGCTAATAACATGTGTTTAAACATACCAAAAATTGATTTAATGTAGCGTTTAAATAATTGTGTTACGATCATATAATTGTGATTTATGATATTTAAATTAAATATATAAAATGCCTCACGTTAAAATATATTATTTAACGTCGCACATATAAAATATATGATTTTATATCATCGATTATTAAAATATATTATCCCTAAGAATGTGAAATTATTAAAGAATGCTAAAAATTATCTCGTAATGCCGTTATTATCGCTATTAGATGATCATAAATTATTGAACGTCGCAGTTGCATATACAATATTTTACTTTTCTTTAATGTGACTTTTCTTAATCTTAGAAATGATTTGTAAATACATTCATATTTGCTACACCTTGTATTCATAACCTTTTCTATATACAACATAATATGTTCACTTATCTAACTTTATTTTAAGATCATTATGTATAAGCATTTACAACCGATTTCACACGCTTAGCAGTGTATTTTGTCTGGGTTTAACATTTATTTATCATGTGATAGAGATCTCATAACATGAGCAAATAAATGAATTGTGTCTGTCTATTTAAATTTAACTATTTAATGTAAGCGGTTAAATGTTTCTGAATTTCGATTTTAATTATTTAAAATTATTTTATTAAAAATTTTAATTTCTACTAATTTTTTAAAATATTAAACATTGCTTTTTCTATTGGATTCCTAAATTTTCGGTCCCAGAATCCCATCACTATATTCGATTTTCATTGGGTTGTGCAAATAATTTCTTTTTAATTAAAATTTAAAATTGCAAGTTAAAAAATATTTTAAATTTGTTGTTATCATTTCTACATGTCTGTCACGACCGTTTGTGATTTTGGCATTAAAATCAAGATGAAATCAATATGATCTATAAGCACTTTTTAAGCAAAAATGGTAATAAAATCTCTTATTACTTAATTTTAGCAGCAACCAAAAATGTATTTAGATACATTTTAAATGTATTTGAAAAGTAAGTTTTGCCATAAGCTTTATTCTTTAAAAATATAAATTTTTATACCAAGTATTTTTCACCTTTCAAATGTGAATTCATAATGCATCGTGAAAATATAAATTACGATGTACTTAAATATTATACTATTTCGATTAATATTAATTAAAATATCCATTTATTTTTATATTTATATTAATTTATAGGAACAAAGAGATTAATTTTATTCCAAAAATGCATCTCTAGGAAAATTACAAGCAGTTTGTTCAAACACAAAGTTTTAATTTTAATTTTAAGTTTACACAAAATACAACATGATAGCCAAATGACAAAACAATCACAAATCAAATTCGTCATCCAGTGATTCAAATCATAAAAGATATGATACAAGAATAACAAGCAAAAGTCAACAATTTGTATCCCTGGACCCCGTATCCACACTCTCTTTATCCGATATAAGGCCACATTATCCACGGGTCTACCCGCGGATTCGTACATATAATCAAAGGCACCTGGAAAAAACAAGGAGAAATACTAGTGATTTTTAATTCTAATTGAATGCCAAATGATTGGAATAGGAGGTCTCATCTGCAATCCCCTCTTTACATCCAATACATGGATATTCTCTTTAAGGGTTTATCAGCAGCAATCTTGCATTTATTCGAAGGTTTATCCTGCTTATTGATTTTGATTAAATGCCAATTGATCCGAAAAGGAGATTCCCTCTGCACCTAAAAATATAAAATCTGCAGTATTAAAATATTCTAAACGATAAAGACCGGCTAAAATAGGCGTTTTCTCCTTCTATTTTTGATATCCGATTTTCAGTTCTTTGGTACACAGTCATAATTTGGTAATTTAATAACTCTGTTAAATTACATCATTTGACTGCAAGGACGAATCTTTCCTTTTTCTTAACAGCATTTTATAATTAGTCTGGTAAGTGTGATTATGAATTGTAGGCGTTGTTCAGGAGGTCAGTTTCACTAGTAAATACCTTCACAACATTATGCTTTAGCAATATTGATTACTTTGTCTATCGTGACTAGTTAAATGATCTGATAGCGAGCTGTAAACATCTCTTTAATAGTTTCGTGGCCAATATTAAATCCTTATTGGCTGAAAGTTTTATTGAAAAGTAACTTCCTAGGATTCTTAAAAGTAGATATTATCTGATTCCTTGAAAATTCCTTCTATTTAGAGCCATCATCTTCTACATCCGTTTGAATATCTAAATTTACCTTTGCTTGTATTTAGGGTGATACCATTTGTTTTACCCTTTTAGATATGATGGCAATTATGTTCTTTACTAATATTTCTAATGTAGCTGCGTTTGTGTTGATATTAAAATAGAGAAATATCATCCGTAAATATTGTCACGTTAATAATCACTTTCTAAACCTTTTGTCAGATGTAAAGTACTAAGGAGAAATAAAATTGGAGAAAGTGGAGAACCGTATGGAACTACCCTTTTAATAAATCTATAGGGTTCATCCTGCTCTACTACCTTTGCGGATCTGTTAATTATGGAATAGATAATTATATTATCTATCTATCTTGTTGTCGCATCCGATTTGCTTTTCGATGTAAGCTTCCTTGACGGACTTGAGTTGCTGGCCGACATTTTTAGTTAGCTTTCTCTTTGCCATAATAAAATGTTAATTAGTTAGTTATAATCAAGAATGTTTAAACTCCGTTAGTCTGCAAGTCGTTAGTTGTAAGTAGTTCGCGTTAGTTGTAAGTAGTCGTTAGTTGTAAGTAGCGAGCGGATGTCGTCGAAGGTTGTTGTTGGTTGATGTCGAAGATTGTAGTCGAAATGTATTTACTTTAGATTTTAAACTTTTTTAAGGTGATAATAATTGTATGTTATTTATTGTATATTTATTAGAAACCAAAATTTTTTTCTAAAATTGTGTGTTTAAGGTCTTAAAATTTTTTGTTTTAAAAAAATGCCCCGAGTCAGGCCTGTCAATTAGCAAAAAGGGCATTTGACAAAGCAATTGTTGATCTTGATACTCTAAATGAAGATTCATGCAAGGACAGTACTCTTATTATGCAATTGCTAAGAGATAATTTAAAGTTATGGACATCATATAACCAGGAAATAGAAGCCGCGGCAAATACAGGAATTCATTACCCTCCATTACTTCGTTGCATCATTTTGAAAAATATACCTCTTTCTGATTCTGATCAAGTACAATCTCGCCTTGATCATGACGTTAACGATTTTTGCTCCATTCTTGAACTACTAACTCCTGTAAACAACCCCTCACTTTTCAATGAAATCAAACTCTTATCTCTCTTTCGTTTAAGATCTCTCTCAAGTGATACCACCTTGATATTTTATTAATGGGTGTGAACGAGCTAAACATTCAAAGTTTTCTCTTATCTTTATATTATATATCCTTAATTGATGGACTAAATCTTTCCTTGTAAATTGTTCTTTTAATACTAGACTAAATAATAGCTCTATGAACACAGTCATGAATGTTTATGTCTAAGTTATCAAGGTGATAATCTAAGTTCAAGGTGATATTCGGGTAGTTGTTGGTGCAACCTTTGCACTAAATCTAAATGGAAGGTTGCTTCTTAGGCATACAAAGGTGGATAATTCTGGGATAGGTACCTCTATTTGGTTACCAAAGTAATTAAGCAGCCTGTCCCTACATTTATAGTTAAAGTTACCAATTATCCAAGCAGTATCATATTTACGATGTTAGAGATAGTCAACAACATAATAGTTCGTTCGATTTTTCTTGGATGACCACGCTCCACATTTGATACAAATATTCATCATTATTTATTCTAATGTATTCTAATAAGAAAGATAAACATAAGACCGAACCCCAAGGGTCAATGATGTTATATTCTATTCGTGGGGATGTGTCTATCTTGGACATCCTTACAGTAAATTCACGCAACAACGTGATGACCCTCATTCCTAGAATGAGGGTCAATGATATCGATTCTAGCGCTACATTATCGATACCTCCTCGTAGCTCTTTGATCCATTATCCCGACAAATTACGTTGTTCTGTGGCATCAAATTATCCAAACTAATTTCTATCTCATCCATCCTTTCCTACTTTCTTTAAACATTACTACTCAAAGCACGATTCAATTATCCACAAATTACATCCATCTATAAGATTCGTCTTTCAGCATTTTACCTCTAATAATCCAACTACATCACATCATATGCAAATTTCCTCTTTCGAATCGAACCCTTTAAACGAATGCACCTACATAAAGCACACCACAATTACATTATGCTCTTAATTCACTTTCAAATCAGTACATTCTAGTTTTCCGATTAAACTATTTTCTATTTTTTCATCTTCA
Source organism: Pomphorhynchus laevis (assembly GCA_012934845.2). Taxonomy (NCBI): domain Eukaryota; kingdom Metazoa; phylum Acanthocephala; class Palaeacanthocephala; order Echinorhynchida; family Pomphorhynchidae; genus Pomphorhynchus; species Pomphorhynchus laevis. Next base: position 209,216 of record WNNJ02001590.1, on the reverse strand, counting down.
TTACCCTCCATTACTTCATTCACGTTTATCCCCACACACTCCTTTCTCTTCTGCTACTCGTAAGCGTTATTCTTCTTAAGATCGTTGCATCATTTTGAAAAATATACCTCTTTCTGATTCTGATCAAGTACAATCTTGCCTTGATCACGACGCTAACGATTTTCGCTCCATTCTTGAACTTCTAACTCCTGTAAACAACCCCTCACTTTTCAATGAAATCAAACTCTTATCTCTCTTTCGTTTAAGATCTCTCTCAAGTGATACCACCTTGGCTCATTTACTTGAGGATGCGATAAAGATCGTTTCTAAGCCTCATTCATTCTGTCCAGTCGCTTTGTACTATTATTTGCTACCTCGAACTATATAATGTTTTCTCATCGCTCCACATCTGAAATTGTCAACCTCGCATCTGTTTGATGAAAAACTTACTCGTGAACGTAACGATGAATCTTCTTTTACAATCAATAAGATTGATGGAAATTTTCGTGTTGTCCACTTTGCCCTCTTCGTGTCAACCACTTTGACTTCTTTGTCTTCTTTTACCACTTCTTCATTACACTTCGGCCTCCCAAACATTCGCTCAATCGCGACATCCCGGCCGCCTAAACATCCGCTCTATCACGAATAAAGTCGACACAGTACTTGACCTCTTCTCTTTAGTCTTTTGATCTGCTTTGTCTGACTGATCTTGGTATCTTGATAGTTGTGACATTTCGGTTCGACGCCTACGTTCTTTTGATTATTATGTCATCGATAATTTTCGTTTTTAATCAATCGATAGTGTTTTATCTATTGATCATGGTGGCCTCATCGCTTTTGTCTTTCTCTGCATCTCCATCGTTTAACTGATACTTGTGTTCCACAAACCTTTGAACTTCTCAATATATCGGTAGGCTCATCCCCGCTGAATATTATTATTTTATACAACAACTTAAGAGCCAAGGGCTCATAGAAAGTTGGATCACAACAAATAAAACTGAATAAAACCAGCATTAAGAGAAAACGTGAAAAAAAGATAAATGTTAGACTGATGCAGTTACCTAATCTATACTTAAAAAATTACTTGGGCTGTTGACTATTGTACTGCGCGATTCGATAATAGGTAGCCACAGTCTTTTTGATAGGCGGGTGATCTTTGTAAATGGTATTTATGCCCGCTGAGACCTGTTGTGTTACTTAAATTAAATGCACATTGACAAGTATGCTCGGATGTGGTAAGAGTCCTCCACACGAACATCAAATCAGCCAGTTTGAGTGACATTTCAACTCGACATACTTGAAGTGCTTTCATACGTTCGACATAAAACAGTAGCCGTGATGATCCAACCGAACCAGCGGGTCCTAAGTAATACTCTCTCAAAGTGTTGCGTATCCTTGTGAAATTGTGGGGATTAACAGGAGACGCGTATAACATGAGTGGCAATATAAGGGCATTATATAAAATACGAAAGCTATGGCGAACAAATTTACCAAACCAACGCCTTAGTAGTACGAGTAGCCGAATGCATCTGCTAGACAAAATTGATACGTGAAGTTAGTGCTAAGATCACGACAAACCATAAATCCAAGATCGGATATGCTAGACACTTGCTGCATCGTACGATTTTATATTGCATAGCTGCCTATAAACCATTTGTTACCGATGCGTAAGTGATTGCATTTTGCACCGTTCAACAACATTCTGGAATGACATCATGACATCACATCAACCTCACCATGTATCACCTGTGTATCAAGAGTGCACGTTTATGCCCGCCATATCTTCAGATCATTCGGATACATTACACACGAGCAGTTCAATTTACAGAGATGCATATTGATGTAGATATTAAAAAGCAGTGAAGTGATGACACAATCTTAAGGGACTCTGCATAATTGCAAATGCCAATTCGAGGGAGTACTTTCAATTTTTACCGCAAAGCTACTATTTTTTAAAAATGATTTGATCCAATTATGGACTGGGCCCACGATATTGTAAGAGTGTAAGTCATTTAGAAGAATATCATGATTAGCACGTCGAATTCGTTCGATAGATCTAAAAATAGAACAGCCACCCCATAACCACAACGAAATGCTTCACGCCAACTTTGACGTGACTTGACAAGGTTAGTTACTGGGGATCAATTGGGTCGATCCCAAGCTGGACATCACTAAAAATGTTGTAATGTTCTAGGTGGGCTAATAGAAATTTAAAAATTAAACGCGTGAACACCTTGCATGCGTTGCATGCAAGGTGTTCACGCTTTTAATTTTAATTTTAAGCGTTGCGTGCAAGGTGTTGAGGTGTCTATCCATCCTCCTTCATTGCCTTCGCCACAACTTTGCCTGATTTTCGGCTACTGTATTCTGGTTTTCATTTTATCTCTCTAAACAATATTTTCGTGCATATTCCAATAGGTATTTCTCTGCACATTCCTCTTTCTCCCGCGTCGTTCCTCAAGGTTCTATACTCCGACCAATTATTTTCACTTTTTTTGGCGATATCCCAGCATTACATGTGACCAAAACTTCTGTATCATGCAGCATTCTGATGATATTCTCCTTTACTCTAATTTTTCTTATCATCTTATCAATGATCTCCGCCTTTTCTACGAATTGTCTTCACTTCATCAAATATCTTTCTTCAGTAATACTTTAAAAAAGTATTTTAAATTGGAATTTACGCACAAAATTGATATTTATTTTTACATTTTTGAAATTTCTAGACCACTTCTAGATCTTTTTAATGTAACAGAAACAATTGTAAAGCTTGTGATGTTATAAATAATAGTTGTATTGTACTTAATACGACAAACAAATGTTTTTTTTATTAAATATTAATAATAATTGTAACTGCAATACCGCAGGTGTAGTGTATCTAATGCAATGTACATGTGGACTGCAATACAAAAAGGTAAAACATATCGAATGTTAAAAACTAGGCAACACATATTTAGGCAACACATATATAATATACAGCATAATAGTCATAATAGTCTTTCTTCGCTTCGTTTGTATTTTAATCATTCCAAGTCTAAAATCTTATGTGTTATCCTTTCTTTCTTATCTGTCTCTCCTCTCTCGATATTTCTTAATTCGACCGTTTTTCTATTGTTGATCATCTCACTTTCTTGTGAGTTCATCGACAAATGTCTTCATATCAATCAATTCGTTAGCGTCCAAACATGATCTTACAATCTCCTGCTTCATGACCTTCGTGTGTCAAGAGCTTGATTGATTTTAGCTCATATCACTCTCTTATCTCCAGGATATTGTTCTATGCAATATAAAGGAAAAACATATCAAATGTTAAAAACTAGGTTTAGGCAACACATATATAATATACAGCATAATAGTCAAACTATATTTCATAAACATATGAGATTAATAGGATATGATATTAAAAACTGCAAATTATTTATTTTAGAGCATAGTACTGAATAAAACATTTCAATATTAAATCAAAAACTATTAGAAAATGAAGATTTTTGGATTAAAACGCTTAATTCCATGTACCCATTAGAATTGAATGACGTGGTACAAGGAATTGGCAGAAGTAGTATAATGCATAATAAACAACTATATTATAATAAACCAGTTAAACGCAAACCAAGAAGTCATGGTAATAAAAGGAATAGGAAAAATAGAGTTAAAAATATTAAAAAAGATATGTATATAAATGAACAATTAGAAATATTAAAACAACTTTTAAGTGATAATAAGCTAAAAGATCTTTATGTAAATATAAGAAGTTTTTCTAAAGATATCATTTGTTCAATAAATCAAAAATTAATTAACGACTATGATAGGCTAAGTTGTATAATAGACAGTTATTGTAATACAAAATACTATAATCGTACAATAAATGTTAATAATAACAATAGAAAATATACATTAATTATAAACTTCATTAATAAATGTATAGAAAACGTAAATTTATCCGGACTTTTAAATAATTCTAAAAGTAAAGAAATAATAGGGTCAGATTTAAGTAAATATATACCTAAAATAAGGTATAAACTCCTACCACCATTAGGACGAAAAATTTGTAATTATAATAAAGAAATAAAATAAATATGTAACGATAATATTAGAAACATAATGGAAACAGAATGCAATTGTAAAAGTCTTAGTTTTGATAAAATAAATGAACATATATGTACCCATAATCTAGAATTAATTGAAAATTGTGAATTAAGAAAGCTGCTATCAAAAGGGTATAAATATAGATTAAATAATAACAACGACAAAAATAAAATTTACAATTCGTTATATAATAACGAATATTCGTTATATCATTGATTTAAATTGTAAATTATAAAAAATCTTAAAACAATTATTAATTTTATTATTTAATTATTAAATTTTGATTTAGCATTATTATGTTTTGTTTATTTTATAATTATATTAAATACGTAGACTCAGTTAGCTGATTTGATTACTAAGATCGATTATTGCTTTAATATCTTTTGTTTCTCCTCTAAATCTTCTCTTCTTCATCTCCGCCGCCATGCGAACTGCGTTCTGCTTATCATCTTTCACGCCCGCCGTTTTAATCACATGTTCTCTTACCTATTTAAACTCAACTGTGAAAATGTTATTTTCACAGTTTAAATGTTACATTTTTTCTACAAAAATGTTACATTTTTGTAGAAAATGTTACAAATTTATAACAATATTTCTACAGTCATTGATTTTTAGTTGCAATGTTTTCGAATTAATAATAATACACTTTAATATTTTTATTTTTTTTAAATATTTCGATATTCTCTATATTCTTCGAAAATATTTTCTTTAAAATCTGAATTTTGGTATCTCTCTAGAAATACTAATTTCTTAAAAATTAGAAAACATTCCGCATACATATAATGTTGTATAATGCAATGTAAAATAGTACATAGTTAAATAACTAATAATATGTACTACCAATTATATATACGTTTAAAGTATATATAATTGGTAGTAACTAATTATAAACTAACATTATAACTAACTGTGATAAATCGCATTCAATTCCGTATCCTTTGTATCACTTTTCGACTCCTTCCTTCAAACTTGATTTCTTATCTGCATATTACCACACTTACCGAATCCCGCCTCACCTCCATAAATTTTCGTTTATTTGACTATCTTCTCCATTTCCAGTTATTTTCCTCAAACTATGGAATAAAAAATTCTTCTCTAGAATAAACTGCCTTTCGCCATTCGCTCAAACGGTTCATTTTCATCCTTAAACACAGTCTCTTATCTTTTTTGTCCCTTAACAATTGATTTAATTATTTACACTCTTTTAAATTCTCCCACACTCACCCACACATCAACATCAATTTATTGATGTCAATAGGTTGATAACAACGTCAATGATACGACGTTAAATTTATAAATCACAGTCGTTAAATGATTCTTATATACAACCGCCTTTGAAATATAAGGCGGGTTTTATATTATATAATATAACACGTGTTTTAACATGTTAATATATTAACATGTTATAATATAACATGTTAATATATAATATTATAATATTTAATAATATATGTCGCCTATAAAAAGATCATACACTCTTTCTATGTATGCAATATATATCCAAATAAGATCAAAAGCGAGAAAGCCAGAGGACAAAATGCTCCAGAATATCGACACAAACTTAAATAAATTTAGATCGAATCTTATCTGTCCTTTCCTAGCTAAACGATTTTAATATGGTAGTGTATTATGTACGTCATTCTCGGATATAGTAAAGGAAGATGTCGGTTTCCTTTACTATATCCGAGAATGACGTACATAATACACTGCCCTATTTAAATGATGCATCGTCTGTTACATTCTTGAGATTATCCGTCTGATTCTTGAGATTATCCGGATTTACTTTTAATTGATCGATTTCCCAGCTTTTAGCCGTAAATTCCATGTTGTTTTTGCATTAAAAATTACGACCATTAAAAAATTTTATTTATCGTATATCCTTTTATTCAAGGATAGTTGCGTAGCGATATCTAATTAACTATATCAAATTATTTTACTGAATTTGATATATACGAGATTTTAATTGGAAATTGTTCATTTTGGAGATTGATTGATTAATATGATGGTTTAAAAATCAATTCAATAGCAACCAATTGTGTTAGCTAATAACCAACTATTTGTAGAAAAGTCATTTTAATTACGATTAAATAAATTGTAATACAAGAAAAATTTGTATTCTTAGAGTATCAATTTCTTCTTTATTTAGTCCTTTTCATTTCTATAGTTCACTCGTTGCATTTTTATGGTCTACTCGTTGCATTTTTATAATCCACTCGTCGCATTTTTATAGCCACTCGTCTGAATTGTCTAACGAAATATAATACTTGTTGAATTTAAATTATAAATTACCAGATATCGTAATATCCTTGACTTAAGATATCATCTTAAGTCAAAGATATGTATTCATCTTTAAAAATAAATTAAGAATAAATTGTATATATTATTATTTATAATATATAAATAATATATTTGAAGTCTATATTAAGACAAAGATGTATTAATTCTAACTGATCTTATTGAATCTATAGAAGAGGTCAAATCTGATGAATATTTCGTGATGAATAAATATTTTAATCACATAGAATAGAATTTTGATCGAAAGAGCGAATGGAAGGGTTGATTTTATATAAATAATAAAACATTATATTTATTAAAACAAATATTTATATGCATTTTAACTCTTATTCATTCATTTAAAATATTATTTATATATTTAAATGCCCAAATATTATATTTTATAATAATAACGAATGATCTATAACAATAAAATGAGTGAACTATAAAAATGCAATGAGTGGACTTTAAAAATGAAATGAGTGAACTAATAATGAAAATGAAATGAGTGAATTACAAATAAACTATAAATGAATTATAAATGAACTGTAATGAACTATATAAATGAAATATAAATGAACTATAACAATAAAATGAGTGAACTATAAAAATGCAACGAGTTGACTATAAAAATCAAAACGGCTATATTAAAACTATCACTTTGTTTATTCTTTATATAAAAAATATTAATTTATTTTATATTAAAAATATCAATTTATTTATTCTTTACATTAAAAAATATTCATTTACTCTTTATATTAAAAATACCAATTTGTTCCTATAAATTTGCCTAACTTTCTTCGGGCTTCTCACTCACTTTATTTGTTCCTATAAATAAAGTATTTTGCTTTTACTGTACCAATCTTTGGGCAGAATTTCGCGGGTGATTTACAGAATTCTTATCTTTGTACTTGTAATATGCTGTAAATCTCTATTTTCACTCATCGTGTATCTTATTCGTACAACATAACAAATATTTAAACCGATGAACGTGGGTGGGTAAATGGTTTTATTTATATGACTAACACTAATTTATCAAATTGGCCTTGTCGAGGTCTAAATTGCACCCGCTATTATATTCATATCATTAATCACTTTCGAACTCAAACTTTGTATATTGGGTTTGAATGGTAATTAAATGGTTCTAATGATTATCAAAACCCTAAACTGATAAAGTCTTAGAAAAATTTTGCAAATTTCTACTACCTTAAATACACCGAAAATTTAAAATAGAATCAACAATTTGATGTAAACTTAAATTTGCAATTTAATATTTTTATAAATTTAGTAAATATTTTTTAACATAATCTATCTGTAAATAATGACCATCCTTTTGTATTAATTAATACAAAATTAACTAATAATTTATCAAATTATTAATTAATTTATCAATTTGATTAATTAATTAATCAAATCAATTATTAATTATTAATTAATAATTTTGTATATTTTTTTTGACTTTTTTTTTAAACCACAATGTGCTCTAAAACTGTTTTTATTAAAACGTGATTGTACTACGCCGAATAAGATTTAGACACGTGGATATCGGAGCTCGTAAAGAAGCGGCCTGCACAATTTTTTAAGGAAGAGCGAGAGTGTTTCCGTAGTCGACATTGCGTAGACTGCAATTGCTTACATATTTCGTTGCTACGATCTTTAATATTCTGATTGCATCCTTTTCGATACTACCAGATGTTGAAAATATCACAAGGACAAACTTAGCCCGTTCGATTTTCTCCACTCTTTCGTTGTATTTTGTTCGTTTACGGTTTTCGTTAAAAGTTCGTAAGATGCGTCAAGGCTTCTGCTGACAGTCGATTGAGCATATATTGAAAATACGCTTACTTCGAAAAAAGTTCGCTCAAATCGATTGCATACTTAAACGTGCATTATTGTCTCGCTGACGATTAATTAATAATTACTAATAATTAATATATAATAACTAATTAATAATTAATAATTAAATAATTAATCGTTTACGATTCTACAATTTTAAAATTAAAAAAGCGAAGTACATGAACTCAAGAAAAAATAAAATGTAAACGATCTAATGAAGGAGACGACACCAAGTATCTTTAATAAAAACGTTGTAATAAATTTGTTTTTTTTTATTATTTCGTAATCGTAAATTACAAATCCAAAATATGCGCTTAACATCAGTTGTATGTGGAAACAATAATCTTTTAAATAAATTCCTATTATTTTCTCATGATGTTGTAATCTCTAGATTTAAAGCGTCTGTAGGTTAGTAGGCTATATTTTCAGTGACTACTAAACCCACAATCCAATTATATCCAACATCATGTCGCCTCCCCATTCGACATTTGTGCAAAACTATCCCAAAGTTGGAAATATAGCGTTGCTGCCTATTAAATCTCATTTTAATGGGCCCGCTCCAAAAATCACGGATAACTCACAAATCGACATAATCGATGAAGCGTTAACTTTCTTCAAGGCAATGATATTTTTTCGCAGCTATGATATACAGAGTAATGCCGATAGAACTTTGATCTACTTGGTGCTTTATATTTCCGAGTGCCTTCGGCAACTTCAAAAATGCCCGAATAAAAACAAGTCTTCAAAGGAGATGTTTGCATTCGGTCTCAAAAGGTTTCCACTGCCGGGCGATCTTAATTTCACAATGAATGCGATATTTACAGCACCTCAAACCAAAGAAGAATGTGATCTATTAACTCAGTACATTCAACAGCTTCAACAAGAGACATCATATCGCTTATGTGACAAAGTATTTGAGGATTCTGAGGATGACAAGCCCTCAAAATGGTGGATATGTTTCGCAAAAAGGAAATTTATGGGCTGTTCCCTGTAAATCAGCTGATATTGAATTTAGAACAAACTATATAGTAATTTATTTCATCATTAGTAAACTTAGAAAACATCATTATACAACTTAGTAAATAATGACAATATTCGTTTAAAATTAAAGCTGTTTTAAGGTAATTTTCTAGCTGTAACATTGTGTGAATGAATGTGATCAAAGATAGTGTAAAACGGCGAAACCTTCAAAAGTTCTATAATTTATTTAACATATGAAAGCATTCAAGACATGAATGCATATATAATTATCTTAAATAATTAAATATTGAAATATAAGAGTATTTTCAAGATATTATTTCGTATTCTTACGACTTATTTTGTATTAATCTAAAACATTATGATTTCTGAGTGTTATTAACTGATGACAAGAGTATAAATACAAAAATTACAAAACATTACAATAAACGATAAAAATATATATGAAGGTGTCGAAACGATTATGTTAGTTGTCAAAAAGAACTAACTCAATTATATAGCTCTGATTATCCAGTTTAATTCCAACATAACCAAGTAGCTTGCAGCAGTTCTGAATGCACATTATGGACAAACACGTCACCCTCTCAACCGATAGTTTAAAAACAGTGTTCACTGAATACATTACCTCTCAACCGATCACTTGATACTTTTATTGCGGTTTTTGTGCAGCAAAATACACTAACGTGAACAAAACTTTGTAAATCAAACTCCAAACTGATGAAACTGGATTGGTACGACTGATGATCCAGTTTTAACTGATGAAACTGGATTGAAACTGGAAAGGTCGATTTGCTATCGAAAAATTGACACATAATTCGATGTCGCATTGTCCTGTTCATATTAATTTACCGATTCATCAATGCCATACGATGCAATTCACATACAATCAATTCATATTGAAAATACATTCAACCCATTTATCTTCTTGCAACCATGTTGTTCGTCGATAACAATTAAACTATTAAACTAATCCTTCGAGCTCTATGCTCGTTCGTTGTTAATTAATAAACTGTCACATATCGTTCATTCAGAAAAATCTACAAATTTAAAATCATCCGCAATAAAGCCATGTATTGATGATATAATGTAATTTAGATCCGAATCATAAATTTGCAAAAAATGAAAAAGTTTCTGGACACTTACCTTTTAACGTGTTGGGTGACACAGAAATAATAAAGTTGACCTCTTATAATTCTAAATAAAGAGTATATTACGACGTAGAGTTAGTTCGAGAGGTATCCCCCTCAATGTTTAGCATTGAATAATTCGATATCGCAAGTAAAATATATTTCAAATCGCTATACATAATTGGTAAGATATCCCCGAAGTGTCCTAGATCGTTAAAGATTGTTACAGTTTCAGAAAATCAGTAGAACGAAATCATTAGACGAGGATTTCGACTTAGCGGAAAATCCTTCTAAATACGTAGAGACATGTGTAAGAATAAGAAATTAGGTTTGTCTGCAGCTTATAAACACTCCATGATCGTAAAGCCCTAGTTGGAATTAACAGGAAGGTAAGAAATTTCGAGTTGCAAGCCGTTTGTGCAGTAAACATTCTACTTATCAATGTCTAAGCGACGCTCGCCAAATCTTAATATCATGATATATGATATCATTGATATATGTTTTAATGTATATCGTTTTGATCACGGCAATAATTGTCGTGGTGTAACGCCTTATATTAGACAAAGTGAGCATGTCATTAGTGTCGACATATTACTCATCACAATCCTCGCAGATCGTTGTGATTATGGTCATGATTCTTATGCTTATAGGCGTTGTTTCACAATCCAATGATAACCTCATGATCAAGAAGGAGTAAATTACGATGTAGAGTCAGTTCGAGAGGTTTTCTCCAATGTTTAGCATAGAAGAATCCGATATCTAAAGAAAATATGCCAAATCGCTCTACAGAATTGGTAAGATATCACCAGAGCATCCTAGATTGCTAATGATTGTTATAAGTTCAAAAAATCAGATGAACAAACTCGCTAGACGTGGATGTCAACTTAAGATAAAAACATTTAAAATACTAAGATATTTGTCTCAGAATTAGTGGTTACGTCTGACTGTTGCTTATAAATAAAATTATCGTAAAGATCACGGTGAAATTAACTTTAGGGTAAGAAATTTTTAAGTTTTAAATTGTAAGAGCTATTTCGATGTCGTTTCGGCCGCCTGCGTCGTTTTTGAAAAGAGCATTTCCGATAAATTGTTTAAGTTCTAGTGGCGAAATGCTCGTATATATACATTACGACATCAATCATTCCTGCATCGTCAATAAGTTATGTGTATCATGTCATCCATAATAAAATCGTAGCCTTCGAGATTTTCGATTTATTCGATTAAGCTCAGTGTCTGCGCCCTGATGATTCACTGATTACTAATGTCGGAGCAGGATGATGTTTAGGATTTAAGAATAAAGCAGTATAACATCATTTCGTTTCACAGATTAATGATCTGCTCTGGAAATCTGTTTTGATTAAGCTATTTGCACTGCAAATGTCGCACTGCTGTAGTATTGTGCTCCGGCTTTTCTCCATCATCGTTGCTACTTTAGTGTTTTTGAAACATATTTCAGATTTGATTTAGTCAAGGTTATTTCAATTAAAAGCGCAAATCTGCTTTTGATTAAGACCTTATAACTTAATAACTTGATCAATACTAATAACTTAATCTATAAAATAAAAGACATTTATTTTTATTTCATTTCGTATCGATAGCCTTTGGATAATTTGATATATATTAATATTTTATTATAATCGACTTGCAAAAAATTTGAATATATTAAAAATGTTATTTTAATGAAAATAAATTTTATGTAATTTTGATTTAATTTAGTCGAAATATTTTGTGATAATTCGTATGGGCCTATTAGTATGAAAAAATGAGCTAAAGTAAATGTGAAAATGCAAATAGTACTGATAATATATCAATACGGACGTATTAAATATTTATTTGTAAAAATATGGTTTTAGGCAATTCCGGTCTACAACTATATCGGAATTATCACGACTATTCGGGAGATCTTTAAATTTTCTCTACCATAACGACACTTCTCCTAGATATAATTGATCAATGTCTATGACATTTATCGAAATATCGATTTTATTTTATGTTTCATTTCAATTCTTATTGTCTCTTATCCAGAAAATCCAATGTTAAAAAAGACTATCTGCATGCACCAATATTGATGTATCTACACTATTTCATAAAAAATTACTACACATTCTTCCAGTGTAAACTGGAAGAATTTCACAAGTGAAAATAATTTTTTTAATGAAAGCGATAGTAATAAACTATAATTCTCGACATTGAGATGTTTTGAATTCAACAATTATTGGCTATAAATTTATTTATCGCTTTGTGAATCAAGTTTTAGTGAATTATTAGAATTTATGAATCCAGTTTTAGGGATCCAGCAAATTCTTTGTCTTCGATTATGAATTAAATACTAAAGAATTTATATTGTGTAATTTTATTTTTAATAATTATTGGCTGTTATTTCATTTAACTGTAAGGAATCCAGTTCTTTAACTTCGTTTGTGAATGAAATAACTAAAGAATGGGTATAACATTATTTTTATTCAAATTAATAAATAAATTATAATTTATACATTTATAAATTTGAATTCTTAAATATAATTAAATGCATTTGGAAATAGTGGAATTTGGAAGTAGTGGTATTTGGAAGTAGTGGCTATACATGCATTATTTTTATTCAAAATTGATATAATTCTATAAATCTTTTTAGTTTAAATACGGGCGGTATGTAGCGAAATATACAATAAGAATTTATCTGCATATAATTTCACAAATTTGATTACACATAACTTTACGGGTAACTTATATCCAAATCAAAAATTTATAACCTTTCAACAGCATTATGAAGTCAATTATTATCTAACTTTGTGCATAATCGTGATTATATTCAGTAAATTAAAAAATATATTCGTTATTAAAATTGGATAGTAAGCAACTTACTTAATACTTACAATTTAAACATCATTTAGTTTTCTCATTGCGCTTAGGCAGTTTATACTTTCGTTTATATATGCATTATGAAGTCAATTATTATCTAACTTTGTGCATAATCGTGATTATATTCAGTAAATTAAAAAATATATTCGTTATTAAAATTGGATAGTAAGCAACTTACTTAATACTTACAATTTAAACATCATTTAGTTTTCTCATTGCGCTTAGGCAGTTTATACTTTCGTTTATATATGCATTATGAAGTCAATTATTGTCTAACTTTGTGCATAATCGTGATTATATTCAGTAAATTAAAAAATATATTCGTTATTAAAATTGGATAGTAAGCAACTTACTTAATACTTACAATTTAAACATCATTTAGTTTTCTTAATAAATTGTAATTGATTCTCATTGCGCTTAGGCAGTTTATACTTTCGTTTATAACTGACCTTAAGTAATTGGATTAATTCGCAAAAAAATATATGTTTAAACAACTTATTCCAAGTTGTTTAAACTTGGAATTAAACTTGGAACCAAGTCGTTCCAAGTAAAGATTCCTATATTAATTACTTTAAAATAGTAATATTTGAAAATGAAGTATTTATAAAACAATAACAATTTAGAAAGAAATCGCAATCAGTTCCGGAATTTTGTATTTTGTTAGCCATGATGTGTGCGTGATGATCTGATGTGATTTTATTAAATTTAATTAATTAACTTTTTAATACGGCACGAATAAACTTTGTAGTTGTATATTTGCATGTTCATAGCTAAATATATTACTTAATTGAAAATCTAGTGGAGAAATTCACTGGTATTATTTTGGTGCCAAGTCCATATCTAAAATTGTCATATAACAGATGAGTATAAAATAACAAAAATATAAACAATTCCATTAAAAAACAATTTAAATGGAACGAATTAGATAAAAATTTAGGAGAAAAACTTAGTCTATATTTTATTAGCTGGCTTTATCGTAAGAGCTAAAGAAAATGCGTTTTTCGCTGCATCGCATTTATCAATATACCAAGAAAAGAAATTAGGTTATAGAAATAGTAGAAATATTGGCTATAAAAATTAGAAAAATATTAGCCAATTAGAAAAATTGCTTTACTCGCACATAATTTAACCTGTAGATTTGTTTAAGATGTAATCGTGTATTATATTTACAGTTAAATCATATATAGTGAATAAGAACCTGTATCTATTTATAGCCTAGATTTTAGCTGTTTGATTATAATGGATTCTCTAATAATAAATTCTTTTGTAAAATGAGCTAAAGAAAATGCGTTTTGTGATTTCGCTAAAGCGCCTCTTGGAAGGATATGATAGCGCAGGTTTTAAATTAGAGTTAATAACATTTACTTTATGAATTATTATATTATTATAATTATATTATTATTCTTGTATTGCTTTATATTTAGTTATTTTTCATTTGTATTATAAAATAAGTGTCAAATTTATCGTTAAAACTACATGTTAGTAAAACTATTTTCATCATTTTAAATTTTAATTTTATATCAATTAGATAAAACCTTATATAAAAATATTTATTACTTAATTATTTAAATTTTATTTAGAATTATTTTTTAATTAATGAACAATGAACCCGATTCATCATCGGGTGTCCTTACGTCTTTCGACAACGCGACCTTGTGGATTTGACGTGTGCTTACAGAGAAGTCAAGAGATAGTGCATGCTCGAGGTTTGAACCCCGTACATAGAGTTTGCACACGCCTCCACCATTCGGCCGTGGGGGCTAAGTAAGCACACATAGTACTTACTACTTACCATTCGGCCACGGGCTAAGCTCTGTAAGCACACGTCAAAGCCACAAGGTTGCGTTGTCGAAAGACGTAGGGCACCCGATGATGCGGGTTCACTCTTCATTATTATTACAAGCAAGGATCTCCAGTAGGAAATTATGTAAGAAATAATTCCTACATATAATCTCCAGTAGAAAATTATCTCCAGTAGGAAATTATGTGATCACGCGCGCTACAACTTCAATTAATCACAACGTACGTCTTGATATTTCATGCCTAGGGTTGTTTGGAAGTACGGTCTAGCGGATGATGTGGGTTCACTCTTTATTATTTTTTAATAATGAATAGGTGGATTAAACCAACCGGTTTGCGACTTAATCAAATCACTTAAGGCTATTCATGAATACAAGTATTAACTGTATAAGTGACATGATATTACACGAGAATCGATTACACATGCAGCATGCCTGTGATAGTAATTCCCCGCTTTTCTTGTTTGGTTTCGAATTACATTTTGTATCTTTTAAATTTTCTTACGATTTTAGGCATCAATACTATACCGACATTATTAATCTGAACAAAAATTTGTTCTAAATCTGAATTCTTTATCGCTGATACGACGGCGTTTAAGCTACAATTCAGATATTTGAGTTGTAGGATAAAATAAATACGTAAATATGCACACATTATAGATATTTTGGTACTCAATCAGCAAGTTGTAGTTTTGTGGCTTCCACATGTTTAAAGATGGTTTTAACCAAATTCCTGTTTTATTTAAATTCAGTACAGTATTTTAAATACTTAAATATTTAAATAAATAAGTAATTTAAATATTTTTAAATATTTTAAATATCAGCGCTTGTGAAACGCTGATATAGAAAAGATTTTATTTATAAACACATAAATTACATCAGACGGATACAGCGCAAAGACTTACTTATCCTAATTATATTAGACTTACTTATCCTTATTATATTAATATTATGACCTCTAATCCTTATTCTGATATATAGTTTGTTATCTATTAGTCGATTCATAAAAATTGACTTTTTAATTTCAGTTTATAATTCATCTTGATATAAATTATATAAAATCTTATAACACTTATTTATTATTAATTAATTTTTTATTATTTAACTATTTAACTTTTATTTTGCATTATTTTTAATTAGCAATATAAGATACGTAGACTCCGTTGGCTTATTTAATTCAAATTCGCTGTATTGGCTAGACATCACGAAACGCATAAGGTTTAAACTAGCATGCTTTATGTGGAATATCATAAATGCAAACGCCCCTTCACAGCTCATCTTACCTACATTATTGAAATTTACAACTTCAATTTCGCTTCGTAGTCATTCTACAAGATCGAGATTATATGTTCCACGTCATTTTTTGCTAACCGCGCATCGATCATACTCGATTGCAGGGCCTAAACTGTGGAACAATCTTTCCTCAAATGTTACTGCATCACGTAGTAAAATACGTAGACTCAGTTAGCTTATTTAATTTGAAAAAATTTAATGTTAAATAAATTTTTTAAACTGAGATATTTTAGATAGATATAATTAGATGTTTGTATAAAATGTTTCAAATGCTTAAGTGATTCTTTATTTTTTTCGAAAATATAGAAGTTTTTTAAAGAAAGAGGCTGTCATGGTATTACAAATCGTTTTAGGGTTAAAAACTTCAAAATATTTTTAAATTTAAAAATTAAATTAAATAATCAACCAATGAAATTGTATTAATTGCGATCTTACCTATGATATTTATACTATTTGCATCAATATTGAAATATAAAAATATGTAAAGATTAATAGTTTTTAACTACTTTCTACTATCAAATCGATATAAAGATAATAAAAATTTACTTAAAAAATTATTTATACAGATTTATTATTTATAAATTTATTAATAGTTTTTGACTACTTTATACGATAATATTTGACTACTTTATGCGATATAAGGATAATATAATTCATTTTATGTGGCAAATTTGGACGGGCCAATTACAGGTTGACCAATAAATAAAATTAAAAAGTGAAAAAAAATATCAAATTTAGTACTGTGTACTGGCAAGAAATGTGTAAAGGGTGCAATATTTATGGTTTATCGTTAGTATTGCCAACAATGAATTTTGGTTTTAATGGACAAGATATATACGCCAGAGGGACATATGTGAAATGAAGGAAGATCATATCAGACTTCGCTGAGGGAGAGTAGTTGAAGTGAAATGATCTGCTTAAAAGTGCAAAATGTTGAAGAGGAGCGAATATCAACTAAAGGCGGTTCCATTATAGCAGCCCAGAAACATGGTGTGCGCTGAGGCCATACTTAATGCACTATCTAAGAATGGATAAGATACCAGTGTGACTGGATCGTAGAGTTATGGAATATATATAAATTGAGTGGTGGGAAGAACGTTTGAAATATTATGATAAGTCGAATGGAGAAACAATAAATTGTAAGCGCATGGTGACGCGTTGAGAGATTCTAGGGCAATTGAGAAGAAATAGATGATAAGAAATATGATCAAAGCGTCGGAGCCACAATAAGATACGAGCGTCTGTGTGAATAACGAGTTGATAGAGTTTGTGGGGATTTAGTTAAGTTGACTAGTAAACGGAGACAATATTCTAGTTGCGGGAAAATAAGTAAGAAAATAAGTTATCTGCAGATGTGCTGATTAGCACATTAGTAAGGTCGAGCTATCACAATGCCATGATTCAGTAAGACATAACATGTTCAGAGATTGTTAAAGAAAAAAATATATAGTATATATAGTATATATATTCATCAAAATTTGGCATTTTGAATATCAATAGAGCTGAGACAATTGTTTAGTAAAATAGGAACATCTTTCTTGTCATCTTCTGATGGAAGTCGGTTGGCGATTACATTCCGCAACATAGAATATTCTTTTATCGCTCTGAGATGGCTTGATATACCTATATCCGAGACGATGAGTGTGATGTAGACTAGCATGATCTAATTAGTTGACTTCAAACTATAGTTGGAACAGTTGACGTATCAATTTGGACAAACGATTAAGGTGCTGCAGTATGAACATCGGTTTGAGATAGTTGCTCCTTAGATGAAGCCGACTTAAATTGAGTTTATAGAAATTGGATAACGGGTATGAGCTGCGAAATATCATCTGATATAGAGTTGTTTTGTTGGATTGTCGATATTAAATTTGTTGTCGAGCTTGCTGAGTGTGGTTGAAAGTGTAATTAATGTTTTTCCGTTTTACTATCATATTTTAAGTAGCGCAGAAACAGCAGTAGGCTATGTTCAACGAAACCTGGTGTAATCCGCTTTGGTATCCATGTTGATATTCAAAAGGACAGTCAATATTTGAACATTGAACTTGGTGCCGCATTTTCTTGACGAGAAACCTCTTGAATATTTCGTGGATGGATATTGGCTGATTGTGATTGGATGCTTTTTGAGATACAATCATTAGTCGTTTTAGATTGTTGAGTTAAATGTGGCGGATTGGTACGCGCTGATATTATGTTTATTACATCGTGTCGGTGAATTTAAACGATTTGCACACGATTTTACACAGCAATCTGTGCAAGTATTTCCTGAGCGAGCACACAAACCTGCTTTGCATCTTGCATTAGGACCTTTGCAGGAGCGACATAAGTTCGACAGTTGAACGTTAGTATTCCCACTGTTTATTAATGATTGTGACACTTCTTGATTGTGATCTCTGCCTTTAGCCTTTTATCTGGACGAGATGCGGATGTTATAGTCCTTCAAGAAACTATCAATTCTCCCCATAACATTACTGGGTTTATTCCAAAGCACATAATCTCCTACTTTACTTTGAACCAATTAATTCCTCTTATTCCCAAGGTCTATTAACCTTAGTTAAGTGCCATTTATGATCATTCATTCTTTATATTACTCTTGGCCAGCCCTGTCTTGTTTAGCGATAACACTCTTGAAGAACTATAAACGCATCAGTATAGCCAATATATATATTTGGCTGGGAGAGATTCACAAGAACAATGATCTCCTGGACAATATTTTATGTAGCGGTTATGACATGCTACTTGATGATTTCAACGACAGAGCTGGTCGTTGGATTAATGTAGCACTTCACAAATCCAGGAACGTTTATCTTATTCATAAACCGTTATCCCTTACCTTTCATTGCACAAAAACTAACTCACTCCTCAACATTCTACTACACGAGAGGTGGCTGCTTAAGCCTACCTGTGTTGAGCAGTCACGCCAACAACTGTTCACCTCGCACGACTTACTTCGCTGGCGATTAGAGGAAGACATTGCTGAGTAGACGGTTTCACTTTGATCCAATCAAAGTGGCCTTCTTCTAGGCTGCGATCCGACTCTTTTCAGTTGTAGGAAATGCGAGTCTGACTCGATTCAATTCCTATATCTCTTCGCAAGCTACCGCGATACTTTCGACCACCTATAAAAGCTGTTTGTTCAATCCCACTCTAGCAAAACTCAAGGTCCTAGCTAAAATACTAAACCTTCCCAATTTCTGGTTATCTCAGACATCCCTTCTCGAAAGAATACTGAAGCTCTAGATATAGTTTCCTGCTGAGTAGGGATAGGACTAGCACTGCTCGTCTTTATCCTTCTCAGTCTTCCTTCTGGAAGATATTCAAAAAGGAGAAGTTTGTCTGCTGGAAGGAGAGGGCATCTGAGTGGATTGGCAGCATAGGCCTTGACAAGGTTGTTGAGGAGTTACTAACCGTACATAATTATGCAGCCACACAATCTCCCTAACTAATCTTGCCTTGGGGTGCCGTCAGGAGCAGGGATTTATCAGCTACCGATATCCTGACAGAATAGAGATGGCGATATCGCCATATCTATGCTGTTAGCCTCACCATCCGATGTGACCGGCATTAATATTAGCCGCTGAATATTTTTAGCATAGAATAAACCTGTCTCATATCCTAAGGATCTGCGCCCTATTTCGATCCAAAACTCCCTAGTCTCCATCTACAAAAAAGCGTGTGCGCGTAGAATCCGTGATCATCTAAGTAGGCGGAGCTCAATTCCACCAAGTTTCCATAGGTATGTCAAGTGTCGCTTAGTTCATTCGGCAGTAGATAAGGTGCACAGGAAAGACTATCGTTGTGATAGTCTTTCTTGATTTATCCGCTGCATTTGACCGTATTTCCATTCCCTTTGTTATCTATTCTCTTAGGTCTCTTGGGTTGCCTGCGATAATTGTTAAGAGGGTGGAAATATTGTTGTATACCAAGCGATTCTTCTGTGAAGACGACCCTGATACACGTCAGTTCTACCCTGTCACAGGTGTGCCTCAAGGCTCCCCGCTTTCTCCTATCTTATTTCTTGCTGCTTCCATTGTACTATTCAAAACATTTAAACGCGATCAACATCTAATTGTATATGCTGTTTTCTGGACAGCATATACAGAAAGCCCTGTTTTCTGGACACAGGTGTAAAGATGTAGTCTCGGACATCAGCCGCTTTTTTCAAGATTAAAAGACAAGTTACCAGCATCCAATCTTATTCTCAACTCCGCCAAATCGCAGGTGGTAGTATTTAATGGTGCCCCTGCGACAAAGAAAAATTAAAGAGACTAGCAATATTAGCTCTCTCTTTTCCATATTGAACAATCAACTTCTATCCTTTTCACATTGACTAAAATACCTGGAATGTACCTTTACGATTAAATGGTTGGCCGGACCAAACATGATTAAATTCAAAAGTGTACAAAAGTGAGCTAGGTGGGCCCTGAAGCTAGCCCGGCATCTATCATTAAGTGGAAAAGCTAAGGTACGCCTATGGGTTACCTGGACAATCTCGGAATTATTCTTATTTTATAGAGTACGTCCTCAAGAGCAAAGACCAAGGTTTCTTAAACTTTTCACCTCGCGATTACCTACCATAGTGCGTCTCGACTGAACTCTCAGGTGTGAAAGACCCTGAGTGGTTCATTCGGATGGCGGCTCATTGGTGTAAGCTGAAGGCTTTGATCCCTAGCCCGTTACTATGAGAAGACGTCATGGATCTATTGAAGATAATCCTTCTGTCTTTGAATTGTTGGTGATTATTATTTTGAATCTTTGTTATATAAATTTGTGAGGTTTTTGTTTAAGAAAATCGTTGTTGTTAATTGTGATTCATTAGGTGATTGTAATATAGCACAATCTTTTTGTAATTGTATGCATTTTGTTTGTAATTGTATGTATTCATTTGTTGTACGCATTTATTAAACCAAGTAGTATATATTTATTATTTATATTTATAAAAGATTATTTATTAATAATTATTATAATTTTTAATTCAGATTTATTATTTATAAGTTTATTAATAAATTTTGACCACTTTATACTGTCTTAATTGATGTAATTTATATATATACAATTTACTTCATTATATTATGCTTAATATATTTTACTTTATATTTTATATTTTATCACATTTAATATAGTCTTAATTATTTAGTCAACATATTGCTCAAATATGGTGAAACATATGGAGGTATTGCGGAGAAATGCCTATGTTATTAATTTAGATCCCGCTGCTGAAGAATGCAATTATCCACTTTTGGCAGGTAAATGTTTTACCATACTATGTATATAATAATTGGTCTTAACTACATAATTGTAATAAGTGGTCTTTAACTGCATAATTATTTGACCCATTTAATTACAAAATTAATCATTTTGCAAAAGTAAAGATTTCACTGATAGAGTCAGTTGTTATTTTGTCTATTTTCAGATGTGCCAATTGAATTCGAATTGTAATCGCAAACGCGAATTCAATTCGTTTAATTTGATCGGAAAGTTAAAGAAAGTCATAATATTGTAATAAGAATATTTTAGTAAATCATTTCGAAATGCATAAAATCGATTGCCAGACTAATATTAAATAAATAATATACATTAATTATTTATTATTAATATAATAATAAATAAATATTAATTTTTATTTGTTATTTTATTATTATAAATTTCTGTTATAAATTTCCTATTCAATGAACAAGGTCCATTGTATCTTGACTGCGATTAAGTTAGCGGAAAAGGTGGAATAATAAAATAAAACTTATGGAATTATTATAGATTTCAGCGTCTGTAGAATGTGTTTTTGTAAGTGATGAAATGATTTGTCCGCGATATAATTAAATTTCAACTGTTCGAAATAATTTAATTTTCAATATTATAATCTATTAAATTTAACTCGATTGCATCTGTGAGCTGAAATTCCTCTGATTATGGCACGACATTATCCTCACATGGGATTGTCTCTTGTGAGGATAATGTCGTGCCATAATCAGAGGAATTTCATCTCACAGATGCAATCAAGTTAAATTTAATAGATTATAATATTGAAAATTAAATTATTTCGAACCGCTAAATTTAATTATATCGCGTATAAGGAACAACCCATGTGAGGATAATGTTGTGCCCCAACCAGAAGAATCTTTAAAATCTATGTGAACTTATCAGCAGTAAAACAATAAACGGTACATTTGCCAAATGATTATACCTCAACAGTTTAATTCAGCAGTTGATTGCAATCCTGGAATTTTCCTCAGTTTGCGATATGCTGTTGGAAGTAGTGCCAGCAATTAACTGACAAATTAGTGACAATTACCGGCATCTTGATTAATAAAAATATTTAATGTCTGCTTCTAACTAGCAGTATATAACAAACAATGTGAACCTTTAATTGAAATATGTTTACAATACAATTGATTCCATTCTATTAAGGTTATATTATTTTATCGTATTAAGATTATAATTAAAGATATTTATTGAAACTTTAGTCAAATATGTCTTAAATAAATATCTAATTTTAACTATCTAATTTTATGTAAACGTGGGTATATACTTCAATAGTTTCATAATTTGATATTTTCTAAGAAATATGTAGTCAACGCTTTTTTATGTTGTATTTACAATATATAATATATGTTTCGATATGTTTCGATACATTGATGATATATGTGTATTTAATTCTAATAATTTTTATTCAATTAGTGAGCACATTTATCCAGAAAGCCTTATTCTTAACAAAACCAATATTAATGATAAAGAAGGTGTATATCTAGATATGAACATTAAATTAACATTAACTAAAACTACTATTAATTTATATCGTAAAGATGACATATTTAAATTTACAAGAAACATATTTTTGCATGAGCATTCATGCATACCATATAATATAAAATATAATACATTAAATAATGAAATTTTAAAAATTGCCATAATATGTAACGATATTGGCTTTCTTCAAAATCATTTAAATAATTTAATCGATGCATATTTTAAACTAGGTTACTATAAAAATAACATCAAGCACAAAATAGTAAAATATATAAATCAACACAATAATATAAAGAATAAATTTAAACTCTTAAGTGGCAAATTTTTATGGATGGATAATAAATAATATACTTTGTATTAGAATAAGATACTATATAGTCAAATTTAATCAGAGGAAATACATCATTAGCATGTATTTGGCCTCGCTGCCATGTTCGGTTTTGAATAAAAAAATTGAAATCAAACAAAATAAAAAAAATATTATCAAAATTAATTTTAGCTATTAAGCGGATAATAAACAATATACTTTGTTTTTTCTTCCCGATTGTGGTACAATATTATCCTCACATGTATTGTTCCTATTCTTGATACAGCAGGACGCTACTAATCAGTCTGGGTAGGTCTCATCAGCTGCTGACCCAGACCTACATTTCACGTTTCGACCCTTATTATCTGCTTCCGTAGACTGATGCTGATCGGATTTGAACTCAAGACGTCTGTATTGCGATTCAACGCTACATCCACTAGGCTGGCTGCTCCGGTGAAATAAAATAATATTATATGGTATATATAATATTATATGATATGGTATATATCTTCTCACTTGGACAAATTCAATATTTGTCCAAATGAGACAACACAGTAATATAAAGAATAAATTTAAACTCTGGCATATTTAAATTTACAAGAAACATATTTTTGCATGAGCATATTAAATATAATCTGAAATATAATTTGAAATTTTAAGGTTTTCTTCAAAATCATTTAAATAATTTAATAGATGCATATTTTAAACTAGGTTACTATAAAAATAACATCAAGCAGAAAATAGTAAAATATATAAATCAACACAATAATATAAAGAATAAATTTAAACTCTTAAGTGGCAAATTTTTATGGATGGATAATAAATAATATACTTTGTATTAGAATAAGATACTAGATAGTTATTTCAGAGGAAATACATCATTAGCATGTATTTGGCCCCGCTGCTATGTTGGGTAGAGGAGTTAGGGGCTGAAACCTGATAGCATAGCAGTTCCTCCTGATGACCTCTAATTCTTATTCTGATATAACGTCTGTTATTTATTAGTCAATTCATAAAAATGAAGTTCATTTAAAAATGACGTTTAAAAACAATTATTTATTTTATTATTTAATTATTAAATTTTGATTTAGCATTATTATGTTTTGTTTATTTTATAATTATATTAAATACGTAGACTCAGTTAGCTGATTTGATTTGTTCTTATATTATGTTACAAAAGCGTCCGTAACCCAAAGATGACATTATTGTTAACATAATCACAATTATGATGTTAATTATGTATTATAAGCGTCCAAGCTAAGCAGCACTTGAAAATGCAAAAGAATCTATTTCACTATGATTGTATCTCATCATCAAATCTGCGCTTCTTGTCATCTATTCACACTTTAAGATTTAGAACTTAAGTGCAGTTCAATATCGCAGTAGATATCTGAATTCATTAAGATGATACAACACACATTGATTTATTAATTATTCGTTTTAAACAATTTTCAAAATTTTACAAATTTAGACTTACAAAAGTTCGAAATATTTGAAATTAAATATATGCTTTCATTTAAAATAATATTTTAATAATTAATGTATTAATCACATAATATCGTGATACTGATATCATAATACTTCAAAATTTCGAAATACTTCAAAAAAATTGTCATCATTTCTTCCTAATGACCTCTAATTCTTTTTCTGATACAATGTATGTTATTTATTAGTCAATTCATAAAAATGACGTTTATTTTAAATTTCATTTTTTTATTTTAACTTGATTTAAATTATAGAAAATCTAAAAACAATTATTGATTTTGTTATTTAATTATTAAATTTTGATTTAGCATTATTATGTTTTTATTTTATAGTTATATAAAATATGTAGACTCAGTTAGCTGATTTGATTTATATTTAAAAAATAAACAACATTGATATTTAAGTATTGAACAAAGTTTAAATTATTAATTGTAAATGCTATACTCGATGCAATTTTGAATCAATAATGAAAAAAATCATAAAAACATTATGAAAATAATGATTAAAAATGCTAATTTGTTCAAATGGGCATGTTTGACTAATTTTCTGAAAATTAAAATATTTATTTGCACATTTATGATAAAGAATTATACTCTATTTCCAGATGGGAGATGGATATCCCTGCATACGTGGAATATCCCTATTTTATGTATCAAAATTATTGACAGAAAATATATTGACGAACGAGTAATTTAAATTTATTTAATGAATTTTCGAATACTACTGCATTCATCACCAAATTGTAAATTCTGCAAAGATTTTTAAATGTTTATTCTCACCATTTTTTTAATGTTTGCAAATTTTGTTAAGACATTTCAATTTCTATTTTAAGATATCAAAGATCTAATAAGCTTACAAGATGT
Source organism: Pomphorhynchus laevis (assembly GCA_012934845.2). Lineage (NCBI taxonomy): Eukaryota > Metazoa > Acanthocephala > Palaeacanthocephala > Echinorhynchida > Pomphorhynchidae > Pomphorhynchus > Pomphorhynchus laevis. Next base: position 183,589 of record WNNJ02001590.1, on the reverse strand, counting down.
AATGGAAGATGATGAGATGAATCTCGGTCCAAACGGTGGACTTGTATTCTGTCTAGAGTATGTATAAATAGCATCAATTAGTTAAAAACTATTTTTTTTATTCTGGTATCTTGAAACTCATATGGATTGGCTTAGTGATCTACTGCAATCAGAAGATGATGTGTATATTATTATCGATTTACCAGGTAAGCAATTTCTTTTTATTGTGTAACTAATATGATTATCAGATTCTTACGATGATTTTCGGTTTGCAACTAAAGTGACTATTCCAATTAAAAAATGCATCATAACGATTGCTCATTGATTAATAAGTTTTTATAATACGGATGCGGATAATCAACAATATCGCACTAAATACCAATCATAATAATATTAAATATTATTGATTATAATAATATTAAATATCATTTTTGTGTTATTTCTATTTAATAATTAATTTTCTCACGCACATCGGGTTTTTAATAGATCGTTAGAATACGATCCCCTAGCAAAAAGTAATAAACAGAAATGTATATCTACACCACGGAAGCAGCCAGCCTAGTGGATGTAGCGTTGAATCGCGATACAGACTTCCTGAGTTCAAATCCGATCAGCATCAGTGTACGGAGATTGCGGATAAGAAGGGTCGAAACGTGAAATGTAGGTCTGGGTCAGCAGCTGATGATACCCACCCACTCTGATTAGTAGCGTCCTGCTGTTTCAAAAATAAGATCAAAATACCTTGAGGATAATATCGTGCCACAATCAGAAAAAATAATTTTCTATTTAAAAAATATTATTATATTATCAGTTAGATTCCTTACTGATTTCACTTAAACACAAATTGACTTATAATGGGCATGCAAATTTCAAAAAGTTGTGATACATGTAATGGCCCGAGTGCTCTCTGCAAAACATGCAATGTTTGCAAAAGAGCCGTTAAGATGTATCAGAAAATCACTTTCCACTATTACAGCTGAAGCTAACTTAGAGATTATCATCAACCGGGAGGATTTACAACATAATATAACTCAAATTATGGAGAACAATTTACATTCAAGTTCAATACCATCGGTTAATGCGTATGAGGCAATTTGAGATAAGATGTACAAGTGTTTGGTTAAAATCGTATGTATTTATATTTTGAAAATTTATTCCTTTTGTCTGTTCTAAAAATTCTTTTGTAGAATTAATACTGAAATAGTGTTTTATACCAGTATTAATTTCGATTACCTTGCAATATTTTTTAAAGTGTGCTTTAATTACTTTAAGTATTTTATTCATATAGACAGAAAGTGGTTTTAATGTACATTTAAACGCACTACATATGAACCTAGGTTTTATTGGATTTTTATGTAATTTTGAATTTCAATATAATATAGGTATTATTTTATTATCTGATTCAATTTTTATACCTTTTTTTATTCATTATAGAACAATGACTTGTAATAATTGTTTCTAAATTTAAATCACTACATTTATATGTTGTGTTTATATTTAAATCATTATAATTATCTTCTTTCATCAGTATTTCATAATAATTTTTTTTGCATATGAAGACAAAGTTATTACTAGCTTTATCAATAGTTGTTATTATATAGTTATCCTTTAATTTAGTAAGTTCTTTATACATATCTTTATTAATTTTATCTTTCCTTTTGTAATTGTTTGTTATTTTCATTTTATTTTTAATTTTATCTAATATATAAGTTTTCCAAATGTTTATCTTTGATGTATTTAAGCTTTTACTATTAATCAGCTTAACAAAGTAATCATTTAAGTTATTATATAACGAATTGTAAATTTTATTTTATTGTTATAATTTATAACAATTAACGCTTGTATTATTCTATATGTATTTATTCATTCGGCATTTTCAATTAAGACTTTTACAATTGCATTCTGTTTCTATTATGTTTCTGATATTATCGTCCGGCTATATTTATGTTCGAGTGCCTTACTGTAAAGTCTATCATAAATGTAATATAAAATTAGAGAGAAAATTTCATTTTCTCTCTAATTTTATCTAACATATAAGTTTTCCAAATGTTTATCTTTGATGTTTTTAAGCTTTCACTTCTTATCAAAGTAAGCATTTAAATCATTATATAACGAATAGTAAATTTTATTTTTATTGTTATTATTTAATCTATATTTATACCCTTTTAATAGCATTTTCCTTAATTCATTGTTTTCAATTAATTCTAGATTATGGGTACATATATGTTCATTTATGTTATCAAAATTAAGACTTTTGCAATAGCATTCTGTTTCCATTATGTTTCTAATATTATCGTTACATATTGATTTCAATTCTTTATTATAATTACAAATTTTTCGTCCTAATGACGGTAACAGCTTATACCTTATTTTAGGAATATATTCACTTAAATCTGATCCTATTATTTCTTTACTTTTAGAATTATTTAAACGTCTACCTATATTTATGTTCGAGTGCCTTACTGTAAAGTCTTTATCATAAATGTAATATATGATATATATATTACATTATATATTATATATTACAATATTTTTGATTGCATTTTTCTTAATTCATTGTTTTTTTAATTCTAGATTATGGGTACATATATGTTCATTTATTTTATCAAAATTAAGACTTTTGCAATCGCATTCAGTTTCTACAATGTTTCTAATATTATCGTTACATATTGATTTTAATTCTTTATTATAATTACACATTTTTCGTTCTCATGGCTGTAATTTAACTCAATAATGAGTGTGTTGCTATTGATATTGTATGTATATGATTTGGCATTGATTGCTATTGATATACAAAGGGTTCCGAAGCTGCATAGTTTTTGCTTCTAAGAAGCAAGAACTCTTCGCTAGAATATAAAAATGAGTTTACATATATTGAGTAACTTTAACATCTAACTTTTCATTCGCTAAGCAAATCACAGAAGTGAGATGCAATGGTTTAGAAGCGATAAATGCATATTGTCATTTATTCAAATTGTCAATAGATTGGACCTTTTTAGGCTCATGGTGGCACATATATCCAGTATAGTATATGATGTTTTTGGGTAAATTAAAAATTTAATGATTTTAAACTCCTGAATGCTGTTCAATGACCTTACCTATATCGGTTGCTATCATCCAAGACAAAATCACGTCACATTTGAGCCTTAACAAAAATTTCAACACAATCAAGTTAGTTTCATCAAAATTTAAACCTTGCAACTACCTCTAATTATGAACAACATGCTCAAATATGGTCTGCAAAGATTAATTCGTTAGATTTGGAATTAATAAAATTTCCAGCAATGACTGCAACAAAGTAGATGCTACCAAATGCCAAGAGTAGACCCTTGGTGATCAGAACATCAATACATGGATACTACGACCGCATTTGTTTAAACGTTAGCTGTGGCCATGTGTCTGCAAATTTTGTCTATGAGTTCAATTTTATTTATGCATGCTTTCGAATTCAAAATATTGAAAGAAAAAAAGCTTAAAGTACATAGATTCAATAAGAAAAAAAATGGTTTAATTTATTATAGATGTGATGCTCAGGTATATTATCCACAAGAACTTCGCAAACCAGCATTTGTTTTGCTTTTTCGCTTGTTTTATATTTATTCATTGATAGCCGAAAGGCGGGTGGCTAATAAATCATCATAGAATCTAATTATACGTTCTACAACGCCTGTAGAACACAAATTTTTTGAACAATTTGAGAAAACGTATACTAACTTTTGAAGAATATTATTATTTTGAAAAAAAAATTATTGTATTTTTATATTCATTTTGTCAAGTAAAATATTCACTTATATTTTAAAAATGTTAAATATCATTTTATAAAATATTGCATATTAAAATTATTATTTCATAGTGAATATTCAAGTAATTAATATCGAAAAGGCTTATAAATCATGACATACCTTTTTAAATATTAAATACTATTTTCTGTGATAAAAATATGTATTTTTCCATGCAATATTTTCAAATCAATTTGTAAATTTTGGTGAAATTTCTGTTCATAAAATTAATTATTTAATTTATTCATTATTTAATTATAATTAATTAATGAATATTAATTCTTTAAATTTACGTGTAGAACTTATTTTCTTAACTGTTTTGTCTATTTGTCTATTACTAAATACTAATACTATTTTCTGTGATAAAAATATGTATTTTTCCATGCAATATTTTCAAATCAATTTGTAAATTTTGGTGAAATTTCTGTTCATAAAATTAATTATTTAATTTATTCATTATTTAATTATAATTAATTAATGAATATTAATTCTTTAAATTTACGTGTAGAACTTATTTTCTTAACTGTTTTGTCTATTTGTCTATTACTAAATACTAATACTATTTTCTGTGATAAAAATATGTATTTTTCCATGCAATATTTTCAAATCAATTTGTAAATTTTGGTGAAATTTCTGTTCATAAAATTAATTATTTAATTTATTCATTATTTAATTATAATTAATTAATGAATATTAATTCTTTAAATTTACGTGTAGAACTTATTTTCTTAACTGTTTTGTCTATTTGTCTATTACTAAATACTAATACTATTTTCTGTGATAAAAATATGTATTTTTCCATGCAATATTTTCAAATCAATTTGTAAATTTTGGTGAAATTTCTGTTCATAAAATTAATTATTTAATTTATTCATGATTTAATTATAATTAATTAATGAATGTTTATTAATTTTAATTAATGAATATTAATTCTTTAAATTTACGTGTAGAACTTATTTTCTTATCTGTTTTGTCTATTTGATTTTTCGTAAATAAATATATTTTCAGCGAGAAAATTATTTATTCATAATTTTTTATACAATAATTTCAAATAACTAATTTAAAAATTAGCTATTTGAAATTATTGCGCCGGTTTTATATGCATCAAGTATACACAGGTAATTAAAATTTTATTTTAATTTATTTATTTTATGTTAACATATTTTTTAAATGCAAACCAGTGAGCTGATCATAAAACTTTTGTGTTATAATAAGGCTAAGATATTTACATTTTAAATTTATTTTACGTTAGGTTTATAATGATAGTTCTTTACCCTCATTATAATGAGGTGTTTCTGAAAGTATTTCCTCTAATACAAGCACTTGTTTCTAATTAGAACATTTTAAACATGCCTTTGCAATCGAAAGTTTACTTCTGCTATATATAACTTCTTTAAAAAGATCAAGAAGAGTCAATTATTTTTTTGTTCACAAATTTTCAACCACTACTGCGGTCATCATCAGGAAAACCATCATCAGGTAAACTGCGGTCATCATTTTCCTGATGATGACCGCAGTAGTGGTTGAAAATTTGTGAACAAAAAAATAATTGTCTCTTCTTGATCTTTTGACAATTTTGAATGGAGTCTGCTTACACAATATATAACTTCTGGCACAACTGGGTAAGGACCGTCCGGAATTAAAACTTTTCAGGTAGTTAAGGATGTCAACTACTTCCATTGAACATTAGCGCTTTTTTATTCTAACAAAGTATTCCGACAACCTCATCTAATATGAGCAGGCCAAGCAATAGTAGTCGATTTAATAAGCATCTTTACATCAGTGTTCAGAAAAAAATCGTCGCAAATTAGATGATACTATTATGAAATCAACATTCGGCTAAAATTGTACCAAATTCTAACGAGAACAAAAGTGCAATATTACCGCTCACATTAGGATAAGTGAATCCTTCATTTCCACCACAATCTTTAAATTTACACCGTAATTAACAACATGGGCATTGAAGTTATATATTAGGAGAATGAAATTTCACACGGACACACTATCCAGAAATATCTAAAGTTTATCCACTAAACTAAGTTTTAAGTTGATATACCTGTGCAGTCATTGTTACCATTGAAATTTTGATGACTTTTTTTTAACCTCACGCTACTTTAATATTTTCTATAAGCCAACAGCAGTCAGCTACATTTCAGTATTGGTGGACCTCATCAGCTACTGATCCAATACCTACGTTGCACGTTTCGATCCTTTTAATGTTGTTTGACGATTATTCGATTCGTCTGCTGTTATTGGCAATTAGATTTAATAAAAGACTTTCGTCTTGCATTTTGCAAATTTAATTAAAATCATTTTTGATTTTAAATACAGTAGTATTTAAATACTGAAATGTCTGTATGCAGTTGATAGCAAAAACGCATAACCGTTAAAATACTTCATAATGCATTATATTCTTTCTTGATTTGTGAAGGACTACAGTGGAAAACTGTAGCATGGATTAGTGGGAAACCCACTGATCCAAGATTGATTTCTGCCGAGTTGAATGCATATATAGAGAGAGGAAGCGTCACAAAAAGACAATTTCGAAAAATATTCAAAAATGTTAGTAACCTAATTTTTAAAATTTATTACTTGCTACTTTATTATTATAACTTTCCATATATTTTTGCTACATACAATCTCCGTATCTTTTTAATTCAATAATAATCTAGGCAATGTTAATAAAAATGCTAAATTATCGATATCGGTTCATTTTTTAATAACTTATTAGAACAACAAGTACTTCCAATGATGGGAAAATGTGAGATATGGTGTAGAAGGATAAAGATAGTTTTATCGAAACTGCTAAAGAATAAAAAATAATATTTTTGTCATTTTATAAATGTTGATATTGAATTTTTGATGACTTTTTTTGTTCTGCACGCTACTTTAATCCTATCTATACGCCAACAGCAGTACACTACATTTTAGTATTGTAGTAGCTGATGAGGTCCACCAATACTGAAATGTACAATACTGTTGTTGGCTTATAGATAGGATTAATACAGCGTGCATGATAAAAGAACAGTCATCAAATTTTCAGCAAAATAATACTTATTAATAATAAATACTAAACCGACAATCTTCTTCCATTTCAAATATATATTATTACAGGAACGAAGAAGAAAATATCCTTTATTTGATAAAAATTCTATATTTCGATAGCTCCTGCTATCATCATTAGGATTACAATGGCATCTTCCTTAAAATCTTGTTTACGCTTAAAAATGTTGTAAAGTTTAGGTAATTTTATGTTAAAAATGTGCACTTTGTTAATACAACTATTTTTTATGTTATTGTAAATAAACTTTGAAAATATCGAATTCCACATGTTACTAACAAAATGTATTCCTATATTATTTATATATAAATAATATAATTTAAATATTATTATGAATAATAATTTATAATATATTTTATTTATATATTTTATTTCATTTTAAAATGAATAAACTGAATTTATTAGAGCTTATAAGTTCGTCTTGTTTGATAATTTGCCTGACTTTTATATAGCAAAAAAATATTATATTTCACGAATTGTAAAATGTAAAAATGCAAAATCAGAAGTTTGAAATTTTACAAAAATTTTATTTGAATATCTATTTAAAAACGTAAAATGATTAAAAAATAAAATCATTTAATTTACCTTGAATTTTGATTGCATCCAGACTAAAATTCCAATAGTACAAAAGGAGTTTAATATTTTTTTATTTAAATTAATATTTTTATTTTTATTAATTGCAGATAATGTAGGAATTATTGTTATACGTAGATTAATTTGAACATTAAATTTTATATTTTAATGTCTATTTTTACTTTTTATCAAATGCTTATATTTTGTATATTAGATTTTATATTTTTATGTCATTTTATGTTACTATAAGATGTTTTTCTTGATAAGGTCAAATTGAATTATACACTCATATGAAATTCGCCCAAAAGTTAACGGACATGTTGAGATCACTTGATTTTAAGATATGTGCTCTTTTTCTGTTGGATGCACAATTCATTATCGATCCTCCTAAATTTATCGCTGGTATGCTAGTTGCACTTTCTGTGTTAGTAAATGTAGAAGTCCCGCATATAAGCATTATGTCTAAAATGGATCTTCTTAATAGTGAGCAAAAGCAGATTGTAGAAAGGTAAGTTCTGCATTATGATTTTTACCTGGAAAGTCATAATTGACATCGTTACATTCAAAAACATTAATTTTGAATGCATTGACATTTAGTTATCTCATTTGCTACTAGAAAATAGTAAAGAATTCACACTTTAAATGTTAAACTTCAGTTTTCATTGTATTTACCTGTTAAAATTTTCATATCACTCATCTTGCTACGGTATAAATAAGTAGTTGGTAATATATTTGGCCCATTTATATTTACATAATCAGATGTAATTAATCAGATAGTTACAATCGATTAATCGATTGTTTACATTATTATCGATCATATTTATAGATTATCGATCATTATTATCGATCATTATTATCGATCACATTTATCGATCATATTTGTAGTTTAGCGATTAACCGATTGGAACAATCGATTAATCGATTGTTTACATTATTTTTTATCGATCATATTTGTAGTTTTTAATAAAGACAGCAAACAAAGGGTGACTAATATTGCAGATTTTTAAGTCAGGTGCCTTTAAATCTTGATTGAATTATTATTTAAATTGAAATATAATTGCGTACTAATATTATTACATAAATGAAATCTCAGTTTGATATTTTAACAGACGTTTAGACAGAAATATTTCGTTTGCTTGAAAATTAATTTCTTGAATATGATCGCGTCGACAGTCATCTTTGCCAGTTATATGCTAGTTATACTATTAAATGTAAAATTATTTTAATATTAACGAGATCAATAATTGAGTCTGGTCATAATCAGTGACCAAATCCATAATTAATTAATTATTAATTAATTAATAATTAATTAATCCATAATTAATTATCTTGCTATTATTTTTTGAATATGGATTATTTTAAAAACATTTAAAACATTTACTCGATTTAATATCCACTTGATTTAGTACTGCCTTTAAGCAATAAATAATTTAATATGCCGAATTTAGTTACTTGGAACCGGATCTATTTACTCTGCAAGACCAAGCCGAACAATGTGGATCCGCTTTGAATGAACGATATCAGAATCTTAATAAAAACTTAGTTCAAGTGCTTAATGACTATTCATTGGTTCGTTTTATTCCGCTAGATCCAAATGATGAAGATTCCTTTAATCATCTGCTGTCTTGCATTGATATGGCTACTCAATTTTACGATGATAGAGAATACCGCGAAAACCCAGATATCCCGTTTGATTAATCCACGGAAATAAATTGAAATTTTAACATGTACAATATTTCATAAGTTGATACATAAATTGATCATTTATAAAGGAATTTTATTCTTTACTAGAACATAAAATTATTTATTTCCAATCATTTATTTTGCTTAATTATTTATTTTTATATTATTTTTTTTTAATTTTATATATATTGTACTGTATAATATCATCTAATTGTTATAACTCTATTTTACTAAAAGTTAATTATAATAAATATATTTATCCAATATATTTATCCTTTTTTATCTATCTTTCATTTTACTGAAAGTTAATGTATATTTATATAAAAATATATAATCTAATATATAATTTATCTTTTATCTATTATTTTTATCCGTCTTTTATTATTTGTTATTATTTGATTGCTATGTTAAACTCTATTTTCCTAAAATACGCAAGAGCGACATGTGTGAAATGAAGAAAGATCAAATCAGACTTTGCTGAGGGAGAGTAGTTTGAGTGAAATGAGCTGCTTAAAGGTTCAAAATCAGAAAGTGAAGCAAATGTCAACGGAACGCGTTCTATTATAGTGACCCATAAACATGGTATGCGCTGACGCCATAATTTGTGCAATATCTAGGAATGGCTTAGATCCCTGTGTGAATGGATCGTAGAGTTTTTGAAGATATATGGACTGAGTCTTAGAAGGAAGTTTGAAATAAGATGGTAAGTCGAATGCACAGAAACGAAACAATAAATAGTAAGATCATGGTGACGAGTTGAGAGATGCTAGGCCATTTGAGAAACAATAGTTGGCAAGAAATATGATCAAAGCGTCGGAGGCGTAATCCACGCAGCCGTCGTAGGCTGTTATTCACACAGTTTCTCGTCATACGAGCGGCTATGTGTATAATGAGTTAAACAGGGCGTAGTAAAGACTTGGGTAAATTGACCTGTAAACAGGCAATAGTCCAGTTCTGGAAATATAAGTATGTGAATAAGTTATCTTATATTCCCAATGGGGGGAGTATTATTAGTTGAACGATAGTATTTATTGCAAGTGCCACAATCAGCTTATTGCTGATTGTGGCACTTGTCGATTGTGATCAATTAGAAGATTTGAGCGCTCTAAGAACGTAGTCAGAAAGTTTCCAGAAAAAATCTGGACTGTATAATTTTATCTCAGTTTTTTAATATAATTATAATTTATTTTGATTTATCATTTTTTTAATTTTTTATCTCTTATAATTTATCTGTCTTTTATTATTTATCATTATTTAATTTTTATCTCCAACTCTATTTTACTAAAAGTGTATTATCATTAATATAATTAAGTTAGATATTTATCATCTATTTTTAATTATTTATATATCATTATTGTTTATCTCTCCTTTATTATTTGTCTTTATTTAATTGTAATCTAAAACTATTTTACTGAAATTTAATTATAATAAATATAACTATTTAATATTATTATAATTTATTCTGATTTATTTATATTTTGATTTATCATTTATTTTTAATTATTAATCTATCATTATTTTTATCTCTTTTATTTTTTATTATTTGATTGTAATCTAAAACTCTATTTTACTAGAAATTAATTATAATAAATATAACTATTTAATATTATTACAATTTATTTATCACATGTATGGCGTCTTCTTTGCTCAATAGGTGAGCAGTATGGATACCATGTCAATCCAAACAAATCGAGGTTGCTTATACATCCAAGAAACATGATCCGCGCTCAACACATCTTTGGAGCTGATGGTTTAATCATTAATGAAGATGGATTAAAGGTACTTGGTGCACCTATTGGCACGCCAAAGTTTGTAAGGGAGTATTGCTGCGGGCAGTTTTTATCGATGTCAAATCTGGTCAAGGATGTTGCTAATGCCGCTGATGCCGATGTTCATTCCGCATTTGTGGCATACTCTCTTGCAGTTCAGTCAATGTGGACTTACCTTTTCCGAGCCGTTGATTGTGACATAGAATGGTTGGATGATCTAAAGAATGTTATTGACACAAAATTTATGAATTCCATGTTTGGCGATGACATTGATCTTGATTTGAGGGGAGTATGTTCTTTGTCAACCAGTTTGGGGGGACTAGGAATACGAAATATTGAGAGTGAATTAACCAGACAGTACAACGCTGCACGATTGTTATCGTCCATATATGAAGAACCTGATTTAGATATTGGTTTCTCAGTAATACACTTATTGTCTGCAATTCAAAACGAACATAAAGAAGAAAATCGAAATTATGCTGAAAAACTCAAGCCAGAGATCATTCCTATATTGCGAAAATCAGTGGAATATGCATCCCTGAAGGGTGCCTCTAATTGGCTAACAAGAGATGCGTTGGTTTCTACGGATTGTCAGTTGTCAACGCAAGAGTTTCGAGATGCGTTGTCTGTTCGATATGGTTTAACTCCCAAAGATTTGCCGGATAAGTGTCAATGTGGTCAGAGATTAACAACGTCGCATGCTCTCTCGTGCAAAAGGGGCGCATTCAACTTCATCCGTCATAATCAACTTCGAGACTTTTTGGTTAAGAAGTTGAACACAGTCTGTTGGAATGTGTTTGCAGAACCATCTCTGACTCCAGTTCCTGAAAACATCAGTTTCAATATTAGTACAACAACCAGACAAGATGATGCTCGAGCTGATATAGTAGGTAATGGACTGTTCGGTGGGAATATGGAGCGTACATTTTTTGATGTAGTCGTTTTCAACAATCATGCTCCGTCCTATTGCGAAAAGTCAACAGATGCCACTTTCACTTTCCACGAAAATAGAAAATGTGCCAAGTACGAAGAAAGGATACATACAATAGAGCACAGCTCATTTTGTCCCCTTATTTGGGCGACTACGGGCGGAGCTGGCAAGAGTGCACAAGCATGTATTAAATCATTGGCTCTAAAAATCGCTGAACAACAAAAAAGCGAATACGCCGTCACGATATCATCAATCAGGACATATATTAGTATGTGTCTTGCGAAAATTTGCTCTGCGACGCTTAGATGTCCACGTGTTCAGTTTCAGCGAACTTCGTATCTTCGAGCAGGACGTGTTTTATCAGAGTAATATGTTTATGATATGGTATTTATACCACTATTTTAAATGTATAGAGGCCCATTTGTGGGAACCTTAATTGTACAGTTAAAATTTTAATAAATTGTTATTATTAAAAAAAATATCATTTATTTATCATTTAGTTCTAATTTTTTTATCTGTTTATATTTTTATCTGTCAATTGCGATGTACTTACATTCTCTAACCTACCATTTAAAAAAGGATTTATTTTAACGTGACAAATGCGTGTCAGCGCACGCTTACATGACCACAACAAAACAAGACTGTGAATCAGGTGTCGAGAAGGTGTGAACGGAGGAGGTGTTTGAATGTGATAAAGGAGGGGGCGCGGCGGACGTCGAGAGTTAGTTGATTACAGGCGAGTAAGGTGGCGACGAGGAAGGATCGGAGATCTTAGTTGTTGGAGTAATTGGAAACATGGAGTAAGAGGGTATGACAGGAACAAATAATCTATTGATTAAAATAATCTATTAAAATAATCTATTAATTACATTTATATAATAATTATGTAATTATAAAATAATATTCCAAAATATTAGATACGAAGTATTATATAAGAATTATTTATATAGTTCTTATAAAATCTTATTACACTACATATAGTTTATATTAATTTGACAATGCATTGGATAGTAGATAGTGTGCTCAGACAAGACTGCATAAGTCATATTGAATTTGTGACTTACAGTATCGCACTTCTTATGCACTTCAATAGTGTCTTCTAGTAATCTTCTTTTACATCTACAAGTGTGCTTCAATATTAATTAAAATTGCTCGTTTCCACTTCATTTGGGACTTATATTAGAGATTTATTTTTTATTTTAATTAAGTGCTAATTATATTATTTTTATTCAGGTAAATAGCATTTATGAAATTATTGAAATTTATTGAAACTTATAAATTTCATTTATTAAACATTAATTAATTAAACATATTAATTAAGTTCGGATAGTAATCAGCAGAGATAAAAAGAAAATTAGAATTAGGAGTAAATAAGACATCAAATTAGGGCAATATAAGAATGTGAATTCAAAAAGAATGAAATTAATAGCTTGTAATAAATACATAATTTTATGTTAATTTTCTTCAAAGTTAAAGGCCGGTTGTTAATATTGGTAAAAATATGACAAAATAAAAATAAAAAATATTATTTCTCTAAATTTCTTCCAGATCATTTTTTTTGAAAATGATCTGGAAGAAATCTTTTTTATAAAAAGATTTATATAGAAATATTTTTTATAAAAATGCTTAAATTATTTAGACTAGATATTGTGTTAAACTATAATTATATTTCTAGGTTAATGTAACAATGGATAATTCAAAGATGTAACATCTTTTAATATAATATTTTATTAAAATATTAAAATTTAAAATTTAGAGTAAATTTACAATGAAAATGCTTTTTTGTTAAAAAAAACTTAAACAAGAAAAAATAAACTCTTGTATGCGTCATAGACATTGATATTTTATGATAATGTTTCAGAATTGGAATTTATAGAGCCGTTCGTCTAATTAGATAGTCTATAAAGTCTATTTTTCTCAAATGATGATACAATTCCGCGTGAATTTTTAGTAATCATATAAGCTCGACGCGAAAGAATGACAAATGCCGTTTCGTCATCACTATGACTCATCAGTGCCAGTTCCCTACCACTGCAAGATGCAGAGGAGGACTAGCAGACAGCAATCAACGAATGAATCAAATGCATGATGTACTAGAAAATCTATAGTAACATCATCTAGAGTACTGAACCAGCACTACAGCTTCACCAAATAGGATCATCAGCACAAAAGCACTAGCAAATGCCAGCGCAAGGCATCTTTATATCGGCTTACTTAGAATTTCTCAAATGATGATACCATTCCGCGTGAATTTTTAGTAATCATATAAGCCCGACGCGAAAGGATGACAAATGCCGTTTCGTCATCACTATGACTCATCAGTGCCAGTTCCCTCCCACTGCTGGATTGCCGTCTGCTAGTCCTCCTCTGCATCCAGCAGTGGGAGGGAACTGACACTTATGAGTCATAGTGATGACGAAACGGCATTCGTCATTCTTTCGCGTCGGGCCTATATGATTACTAAAAAGTCTATTTTATCTCATAAAATAGTGCTTTGTGAGATAGAAAATTATTAAGTGTTTGTTTTCGCCAAACATAAAAGCCCAATAACTTGCAATAAATATATAATTATATAAAAAGTTTTCAAAGCGGAAAAATATATTTTATTCAATCATTCAGTTATATGTAGATAAAAATATATAAGCTGTTAAATCATGCCTGACACCACAACGAATATCCCAGAAATTGTATTTCCCGGTGAAAGAACTTTCGAAATGAAAACACATCATACGTTTTGGAACTTGGCATATAATCTAAATGCTCATTCATGGGACAACCTAGTTCCGGATATGTATCTTTTCGAACCGTTGAGTAATCCTTATGGAGTAATGAACTCGTTAACGAGAGCGATGCTTGAATCTCTTGCTGAAATCAATTCTATACTGAATTCTCGCCAAACTTCGGTTCGTCTAATTCGACTACTTGAATTAGCGAGAGGTACGCCCGCAAAAAAGCTACGTATAACATCAATTGATTACATTTATAATCTTCGTGATAGTTTACTTGAGCACTTTAGTAAGAAGAAGCTAATGCCATGGTCAGTGTGTGGACAATTTGCGCGGAGAGTTTTAGTTCGCTTAAGCGCGTCTAGCTTTAGTGATTTAGCAGATATCCTTGACGATGATCAATTATCAAACAATTTAAACACGTGTATATCTGAGAACCGAATTCTATACGATACGTTTGCTAAAGCTAAACACGTTGAATCCGGAGAGCCAATTAATACCTTTGCACCAGTAGAATTATGGTCCAGTACTGTTTCACCTATAGTAAAGCTACTTAATTATATTGACTTGAAAGACGAGCTCGCTACACATCGGATTATACACGAATATTTTGATGCTATATCTACAGTACCCAGATTTGGTGACCATCACCATCAAGGAATTGTGGGTGTTGCTTTGGCAGAACTAAAATTGGGACGCTATGAACAGGCCGACGTTTCATTAAACGAAGCGCTAAGCCGACGACTTACAGCGAATCCTAATCTTTACAATTTGATGTTTAATCTGCATAATGACTGGTCGTCAATGCTAGCTTACTGTAATCATTCAGACATACCACTAGATCTGGCCAAAGCATTTCAACCTCTTAGTAAAACTAAACGGTTTGCAGCATGTGAGGTTCCTTTAGATATTGAACATCGCCAGCTGATATACACACGACTAGTTAATCATTATGCTAATGAACCGATGAGAAAGTTTTACTCTAAGCTATGTATCTGGAGCACAAACGTTGTTTCTGACGTGGAACATGGCAACAGGTATTTGGAACAATTCAATAGTGCAATTTCACAGCTGAATTGGCGAGATGCAATGAACATAGCCGATAAGACTGAATATCCTATTTTGTGTAAATGCATGGCTCTTCTTTGTCGAGGAGATGATCTTCACAAAGTACACGATATTTTAGAGTCTAGCGATCTAGATAAGGACGATATACAGGTTCAGATGCTGAAGTGTTGCCTAGCATATAGAACAAAGCAGCTACAAGATTTTCCTACTGGGCATACATTCAGTCTTATCTTTAATTGTGAATTTAATCCGAAAACAAACAAAATTGGATGTCATATTCGTAAACAGCTTATTGATTCTATATATACCTTTGGTGATAAACTGACAAAAAATCGTTGTATATTTATATGGGCTTGGCTTTTGTTATTTAATGATGATGATAATAATAAAAGAATCGAGTGCATGAAGTTGTTTATCCGTGCTGCCTTAGGTTTTAACTCATCTAATGAGAAGTTGTATCAAGCGAAAAGTTGGTTTCTAGCAGCAAAGCTAGCGAACAGTTTTAATCGAATCGAGGAAAGAAATCGATATAGCCATCAGTTCAGAAAAATTTACGAAAGTTTAAACGAATCTGATAGGCTCTTATTTTTCTGAGTCACGAATGAGTCACGAATTCAAAATTAATGTACAAAATTATAATCCAAGAGAGTCAAAATTTATACAATTTACAATTCATAATTTATACAATTCTGGGTTGGATAAATTCTAAAATTTGTATTTATTAATTTAATACATAAAATTTTGTTTTCAGCTAAAATCACTTGACCCTTGCAATGTTTCATTTATTTACTAGATTATTTAATTAAATAATTAAATATAATTATTATATTATTAATTATTAATAATTATTTATTAAATCTATTTATTAATAGATTTACCAGATTTTATGTAATAAAATCTATTTTTATAAATTAAAGTAACGAAGAAGAAAATATTTCCCTTTATTTAAACGTACAATATTTCGATAGCTCCTGCTATCATCAGGATTAAAATTAAGATATTTTAATTTAAATTAAAAAAATTAAAAAAAAATTAAAATAGTAGATTCAATTAAAATATCTTTATTTTAATCCTGATGATGATAGCAGGAGCTATTGAAATTTATTGTACTTGTAAATAAAGGGTAATGAATTCATCTTCGTTACTTTAAAACTATCTAATCGAAAATGGTAGGAGATTATGACTTAAGCAAATTCTTAATGTTGCAATTTTATTATTGCTTTTCTAATTTGTACAGTAATTATATTAACTTAATGTATCGCAAAACAATATATCAATCGTTTATCAAAATATATTACGAAATTATTATTTTATAATATGAAATAACATTTTTAATATAAATTTTATTTTATATTATCCGTTATTAATGCTTTATAATATATAACACTGCATAATATCTTACATATAATATTTAATAATTTGTTTATAAAAATGAATACACACAAACAAATAATACGAATTATTTTAAAATATCGAATGTTTCTGCATTTATCTTTATAAAGTTTTATTAGAATATTAACTAAATAGTTTAATTATTACAAAGTTCAATTACTAAAAATAAAATGGACTACCAACATTAACAAAATAATTTACAAAATTATTTTGTAAATTACCAACATTTTACAAAATAAAATGTCAACAACCAATTTGAATTGGTTGTTGACATTTTTATTCAATTAAACTTACAATTCCCGACTAGAATGAAAAATCTTTCGATCAGTAATAAATCTAAATAATTACAATGTATTCGATTTCTAAATTAAAATTTTAACAAACTTTAAACCAAATTAAATGATTGCCGCTGTAAATACTTGCTATCTTTAATTAACTCATTTAGATTTATTACTCATTTTAAAGATATTTTAATTATAGTCAGAAATTGTAAGTTTAATTGAATTAAACTTACAAAGTCATCACCCCTTGGGTTCAGATTAGGTAGTCCGTTCTTCCCCTACACCTCCACTTATCGCAATAGTTTCCAGCAATCGTTTTCATATAATCGTTTTAAATATAATTGAATTAATGGACAAACTCAAAAATATATTTGAGTATATTTTGTATAATATAATATATATAGTATAATATATTTTGTCATACAAAACTCTCCATTAATTTGATTTCATCCGACTTTAATCAAATCATTGTGTACAATTTATCTTTATTTACATTAAATAATGAAATTTTAAGAATTGCAACAATATGTAATGATATTGGCTTTCTTCAAAATCATTTAAATAATTTAATAGATGCATATTTTAAACTAGGTTACTATAAAAATAACATCAAGCAGAAAATAGTAAAATATATAAATCAACACAATAATATAAAGAATAAATTTAAACTCTTAAGTGGCAAATTTTTATGGATGGATAATAAATAATATACTTTGTATTAGAATAAGATACTAGATAGTTATTTCAGAGGAAATACATCATTAGCATGTATTTGGCCCCGCTGCTATGTTGGGTAGAGGAGTTAGGGGCCGAAACCTGATAGCATAGCAGTTCCTCCTGATGACCTCTAATTCTTATTCTGATACAACGTCTGTTTTTTTATTAGTCAATTCATACAAATCGACTTTTATTTTAAATTTCAAGTTTTTATTTTTTAACTTGATTTAAATTATAAAAAATTGTATAAAATTTTAATTTTTTAAAATAAAATCTTATAACAATTATTTTATCATTATTTATTTTCTAAATTGTTATTTTAAATTTCATATTGTATAAAATACGTAGACTCAGTTATCTGATTTGTTCTTGTTGTCTGATTTGACATCTATTAGCTACTGACATATTAGTCACTGGCTAATATGTGAATGTGGGAATAAATTTAAGATAGAATTATAGATAGTTCATCCATTATATCAGAAGATATAAGATTCGGTTTAAGATAACAACCAAAATGAATAGAATAAAATAAAATATAATCTAGAATATAATAGAGTCAACACATGTTTGAGATTTCCAATAATTAAAAATAGAAGGCCTTCAATCAGACGATCTTTATGACCCCAAAATGACAAAATATCGAAATATTTGAGACGAATTGATTATTATCTGATCTGATTTATTGTATTCTGATTTATTGATAATGTGATTCATTGATGTTTTTTATTGTTAATGGATAATTAATAAGATATGTTGAGATTGTCATTTTAAATACAAAAATATTAAAATTTAATTTTAAAGCACAACAAATTTATTTAATAATTTTCAAATCTTTGATTTCTGTTTTTGCTTAATAGAAAAATTATGAAAGAAAATAAAGTAAAATATTGTTAATACGTTTAGAAGATAATTTGTTTAGATTTATACTTTGGAATACAATTTAATTATTATCAGCTGCTTCCATAGCTCCACTTCCTACTGATTCTGAGGAGAAGCTAGCGCTTTCTGAGTATCCGCCTTCAACGGCTCCGAATCCTCCCCCTGCTGACGATTCCACAAAATAAGATTCACTCATTGAAGCACCTCCAGGCGCTACACCTCCAATGTCATATCCTGCGACGGACCCACCAGCACCGCCTCCCATAACGTCTGCAGCTGAAACACCTCCACTCATTACATCATAACCACTTGATTCAAATCCACCTATATATCCGCCTGCTGCACCTCCACTATATTCGGCAGCACCTCCGAAATCACTTGCAAATGCTGCTCCACCACCGGAGAAATCACCGCCAGAGCTGCTAAAGGCCTCTGCTGATTCATATGAATACCCTCCGCCAGTTGCAGATCCACTACCGTAAGCACCTCCCATATCTCCGCCGCCACTTCCGTATCCGCCAAAGTCGCCTCCACTAAATCCAACCATTCCTGGTGGATTCTAAATTCATTAAAATTTGTTTAAAACTTAAAACATTAAAAACAATATAATACTTACAATATCTTCTATAACACCATGTCGTCGAGCAGTAGAGTAAAGTATTCTGGAATCTAACAACGAGTTACCATATTGAGCAACGTATGAGCCAGGATTCATCATACTAACACCCATGCGTCTGAAAACTCTTTCTACTCTTGGTCTAGGAGCTTCATAAACAATTATCATATTTTTCTTAGCTCTATAACCATGAGCAGCAGCGGCGCGTTGATAGATGACCTTTCGTTTTGGCATTGGTCCATAAGGTAGCCATCTCTCAATGATTATGTCTCTTGGCTTTGGAGGGAGTGGTGGATATCTCTCTATGATTACTTGTCTCGGTGGTGGTGGTAAAGCTGGTAGTCGCTTTACTATAACCTTTCTGTTCATCATTGGTGGGGGTCTTGGAGGTCGTTCTCTAAGTACTAGTGGGGGTGGAGTTCTTGGACGTGGTGGTCGCTGACGAATGATCAATGGTGGGGGTGGGGGTGGCTGATGTGGTCGAACTTCTCTTACTATAAGTGGTCCAGGTATTGGAGGTTGTGGTGGCTTCAAGAATCGCACGTGTATATTCTGACGATATACTGGTGGTGCATGAGATAGATGTCGCCGTATTACACTTGGATTCGGATCTCTCTGTATGCGATATCCAGATGAGCCACCATAAGAACCATATTCTCCTCCTCCCATTCCTCCTCCCATTCCTCCTCCCATTCCTCCTCCCATACCTGCTCCTCCTCCCATTCCTGATCCACCACCGTATGCGCCACCGTACGAACCACCGTACGAACCACCTGCACTTACAACATCAAAACCTTCCGAGCCAAAGCCGCCGCCCATACTGCTACCTTGAAATCCTGCAGCGCCGGCATTGAATCCAGTGTTCACAGATTCTGAAAATTGCACTGTCTCTGCTACTCCTGAAGTTGCCCCTCCTCCGATAGCCCCAAAGGATTCATATCCTGATGATTCGAAACCTCCTGTGGCACCTCCAAAGTCGCCTCCTGTGAACGATGAGTATCCGCCGTATCCAGCATCCATTCCTCCAATTGAAGCACCTCCCGCGTACATGGCAGAACTGTCGAATGAACTAGCTCCATAATCGCTATCAACATAAGCTCCTCCTAGTCCTCCAGATGCTCCTCCTCCATAGCTAGAACTTGATTCATATACTCCCCCACTTGCTCCTCTGCTAACATGAAGACCAGCTGTATCCGCACTAGACACATAAGTGTTACTTGCCTCAATCCACTTTTTAGCTTCCTCTTCAGTTGCCATATAATCTATTTGATATTTGGTTTTGATTAATTCCCCAAAGGTTATATCCTATTGTTCCTATTAACAACTTTATTTTATAGCAACACTGCAATATGGCAGCTTCTAAAGTAATTTGAACTTTTCAAAAGACACACGCTTTTTATAAAAAAAGTGCAGCAATGTTAACCTTGATTATGAAAAATTTCGTTATTTCATCTGAAAGGTGCGGCCATGATTATTGTTGTTTAGCTTTTATAAAAAGGGGAACATTTCCATTGCAGACAATTTCTCTGTGCTTTCTCCGCATTCTTACACGTTTCCTATTTTATTTTTCTCAAATGACGCATAGTTTTGAATAGACAAATTGGAGATAGCTATGAACTTTAGAATGAAAATTTAGATGCCATATTTAATAATATTGTGCTATTCAAAACTAAACTGAAATAAAAACACTGAATCATAGTGAATGACATTTCAACTTAAGGGGAGTAACATTCAGTCGTTGACTTTATCAAGGTTGTACTAATTTTGGTACATTTTTTGATCTAATAAAATATTCGTGCAATTTCAATATTATACTTTTTATAATAAAAAAGTTTAGACAAATAAATCAATTTACAATCAATGGCTCTTTATTAAAAATTATTTAGCCAGCAAATTTAAATTCTAGATGAGATCAAAATAAAAAATCATTTTAATTCTAGATGGGAGGTAATAGTAGCCCAATTATAGCTGACTTATTTTTAAGCTTTATAGAATATGAATTTGTTCATAACTGTGTAAAAAATAAATCTAAATTATATATAAATATGAAATTTCGATATATTGATGATATATGTGTATTAATTCTAATAATTTTTATTCAATTAGTGAACAAATTGATCAAGATATCCTTATTCTTAATAAAACCAATATTAATGATAAAGAAGGTGTATACCTAGATATGAACATTAAATTAACATTAACTAAAACTACTATTAATTTATATCGTAAAGATGACATTTAAATTTACAAGAAACATATTTTTGCATTAGCATTCATACATACAATGTAATATAAAATATAATACATTAAATAATGAAATTTTAAGAATTGCAACAATTTGTAACGATATTCGCTTTCTTCAAAATCATTTAAATAATTAAATAGATACATATTTTAAGCTAGGTTACTATAAAATTAACATCAAGCAGAAAATAGTAAAATATATAAATCAACACAATAATATAAAGAATAAATTTAAACTCTTAAGTGGCAAATTTTTATGGATGGATAATAAATAATATACTTTGCATTAGAATAAGATACTAATAAGATGCTACAACTATCATCACAAGATGATAGTTGTAGAAAGATGCCAGTAGATCAATATTTCACCTACTGGATTATCTAGGTGAAGATGAAAAAACGCTGTAATGATTATATGCATGCTTAGCTGCTAGAAAAAATAACATAATATTTCTGATGAAGAGCGAATATAAGTGAATCTTCTTGAGAAACGTCGACAGAAATTCGGTGCGACGATTAAAAAAATCTCCTTGAAAACAGTAATACGAGTCCCAGATAAGGCGATCAAAGTGAAAGTCGTTTTTCAGGTGAAAGTTAGAATTATATGAGAGTCAAGGAGTCAATTTTTTTAAATCGATGGTGCGATATAAGTTAGGGTTATAAGTACAACTAGATACACTAAATAATACCGTGCAAATTGATTAATGCATTTAGTTAAATAAATGAT
The DNA here is from genome assembly GCA_012934845.2 of Pomphorhynchus laevis. Lineage (NCBI taxonomy): Eukaryota > Metazoa > Acanthocephala > Palaeacanthocephala > Echinorhynchida > Pomphorhynchidae > Pomphorhynchus > Pomphorhynchus laevis. The sequence goes on along the minus strand of WNNJ02001590.1, from coordinate 161,164 downwards.
AGGTATGCTTAAAGTTACATTGTATACTTATCTATAATAACAACTTATCTAACTGCTTTTTGTGCAATTTTAGTAGATTATTAAAAAACTGAGTCCAATAAATGATGGCTATGCATAAAGTATTCATCTATAATAATTTATTTTCTTTATTTTGTGCAATTTTTAAAGGACTATATAATTTTTTTAAGATTAGCAATCTATATCACACAATTATATAATAATATAAAAGATTGTTATATTATCAATTAGATTGTTATGTTAAAAGATTGTTATATTAGGTTTAGGCAACACATATATAATATACAGCATAATATTCAAACTATATTTCATAAACATATGAGATTAATAGGACATGATATTAAAAACTGTAAATTATTTATTTTAGAACATATTATCGAAGAAAACATTTCAATATTAAATCAAAAACTATTAGAAAAAGAAGATTTTTGGATTAAAACGCTTAATTCCATGTACCCATTAGGATTGAATGACGTGGTACAAGGAATTTGCAGAAGTAGTATAATACATAATAAACAACTATATTATAATAATCCGGTTAAACGCAAACCAAGAAGTCATGGTGATAAAAGGAATAGGAAAAATAGAGTTAAAAATATTAAAAAAGATATGTATATAAATGAACAATTAGAAATATTAAAACAACTTTTAAGAGATAATAGGCTAAAAGATCTTTATGTAAATATAAGAAGTTTTTCTAAAGATATCATATGTTCAATAAATCAAAAATTAATTAACGACTATGATAGGCTAAGTTGTATAATAGACAGTTATTGTAATACAAAATACTATAATCGTACAATAAATGTTAATAATAACAATAGAAAATATACATTAACCATAAACTTCATTAATAAATGTATAGATAACATAAATATAGCCGGACTTTTAAATAATTCTAAAAGTAAAGAAATAATAGGGTCAGATTTAAGTAAATATGTTCCTAAAATAAGGTATAAACTCCTACCACCATTAGGACGAAAAATTTGTAATTATAATAAAGAATTAAAATCAATATGTAACGATAATATTAGAAACATAATGGAAACAGAATGCAATTGTAAAAGTCTTAGTTTTGATAAAATAAATGAACATATATGTACCCATAATCTAGAATTAATTGAAAATTGTGAATTAAGAAAGCTGCTATCAAAAGGGTATAAATATAGATTAAATAACAACAACGACAAAAATAAAATTTACAGTTCGTTATATAATAACTTAAATGATTACTTTAGTAAGCTGATTAATAGTGAAAGCTCGAATATATCTAAGATAAAAATTTGGAAAGATTATATATTTGATAAAATTAAAAATAAAATGAAAATAACAAACAATTATAAAAGGAAAGATAAAATTAATAAAGATATGTATAAAGAACTTACTAAATTAAAGGATAACTATATAATAACAACTATTGATAAAGCTAGTAATAACTTTGTCTTCATATGCAAAAAGCTTTATTATGATATACTAATGAAAGAGGTTAATTCTAATGATTTAAATGTAAATCCAACATATGAACGTAGTGAGTTGAGTTTAGAAACAATTATTACAAGTCACTGTTCTATAATGGATAAAAAGGGTATAAAGGTTGAATTAGATAATAAAACTATACCTATATTATATTGGAATCCAAAATTACATAAAAATCCAATAAAACCTAGGTTCATATGTAGTGCGTTTAAATGTACATTAAAACCACTTTCTGTCTATATGAATAAAATACTTAAAGTAATTAAAGCACACTTTAAAAAATATTGCAAGGTAATCGAAATTAATACTGGTATAAAACACTATTTCAGTATTAATTCTACAAAAGAATTTTTAGAACAGACAAAAGGAATAAATTTTCAAAATATAAATACATACGATTTTAGTACTCTTTATACAAATCTTAGATTTAGTAGATATTAAAGAAGCGTTAGTAAAATTAATTAATCTTATATTCGGAAAAAGATATACATATATATGTTATAATAATTATAACGCCTATCTAACAAAAATTAAACCATCAAGTAAATATAAATATATGGATAAAATTGAATTAATAGAATCCTTAAATATTTTGATAAATCAAAATTATTTAAAAGTTAGGGACATCTATATTTAGACAAGTAAAAGGTGTTCCAATGGGTGGTAATAGTAGCCCAATTATAGCTGACTTGTTTTTAAGCTTTATTAGAATATGAATTTGTTCATAACTGTGTAAAAACTAAATCTAAACAATATAAATATATGAAATATATGTTTCGATACATTGATGATATATGTGTATTTAATTCTAATAATTTTTATTCAATTAGTGAGCACATTTATCCAGAAAGCCTTATTCTTAACAAAACCAATATTAATGATAAAGAAGGTGTATATCTAGATATGAACATTAAATTAACATTAACTAAAACTACTATTAATTTATATCGTAAAGATGACATATTTAAATTTACAAGAAACATATTTTTGCATGAGCATTCATGCATACCATATAATATAAAATATAATACATTAAATAATGAAATTTTAAGAATTGCAACAATATTACATAACATCAAGCAAAATAACATCAAGCAGAAAATAGTAAAATATATAAATCAACACAATAATATAAAGAATAAATTAAAACTCTTAAGTGGCAAATTTTTATGGATGGATAATAAATAATATACTTTGTATTAGAATAAGATACTAGATAGTTATTTCAGAGGAAATACATCATTAGCATATATTTGGCCCCGCTGCTATGTTGTATAGAGGAGTTAGGTGCTAAAACATGATAGCATAGCAGTTCCTCCTGATGACCTCTAATTCTTATTCTGATACAACGTCTGTTATTTATTAGTCAATTCATAAAAATGACGTTTATTTTAAATTTCATTTTTTTAACTTGATTTAAATTATAGAAAATCTAAAAACAATTATTAATTTTATTATTTAATTATTAAATTTTGATTTAGCATTATTATGTTTTGTTTATTTTATAATTATATTAAATACGTAGACTCAGTTAGCTGATTTAATATTTTATAATACTATTTTAATATTTAATAGAGTTATATATAAATATATTATTAATATTTCAAGTTAATTTATCAACCTTACAGACGAAATTACACAATGTTGAAGCTCCAAATACATGCAACTTTGAGTTCAAATTTTCTGCCATTAGGTTAAAAGAAACACCTAGCTATTAATACGCATGTCCACTCAACATTGTCGTTTAAAATTATGTAAAAACAGTATTCTACCATCCTCAATACTCTGAACATGTAATGAGCATTTACAAACAAGCAAAACTGAAAAAATCTAATTTGTCTATAATTGAACGTTAAATTTCTATCATGGTTGAAATTAAATGTATATTGTAAAATTATGTTACTTTGTCCCCACCACTCATGATAAAATCAGGATTTAATAAAATAAACTTTTTAAAAAGCAATTAAATTAAATTATATTTTATTTTGAATTAAATTATATTTTAATTTTGTTAATTAGATAATAATTTATTGTATTATTTAAATTATACAATTTTATTATTTTTTAATAAGTTATTTAATGTTAATTATATTTAATAATTAGCTATTTCACCAATTAGAATGCAATTTTTGCTTAGTGTCAATTGATTTGTATTTAATACCAAGCTTTGAAACATTATAATTTTAGCGTGAATAATCATCAAGTAAATTATTTTACTATTAGATGTGCTCAAAGTGTGCAACTTTAAGCCGTGCTCGTAATGTTTCGACAAATTAAATCAGCTAACTGAGTCTACGTATTGTTATATAATTATAAAATAAACAAAACATAATAATGCTAAATCAAAATTTAATAATTAAATAATAAAATTAATAATTGTTTTTAGATTTTCTATAATTTTAATCAAGTTAAAATAAAAAATTGAAATTTAAAAAGTCATTTTTATGAATTGACTAATAAATAACAGACGTTGTATCAGAATAAGAATTAGAGGTCATCAGGAGGAACTGCTATGCTATCAGGTTTCGGCCCCTAACTCCTCTATACAACATAGCAGCGGGGCCAAATATATGCTAATGATGTATTTCCTCTGAAATAACTATCTAGTATCTTATTCTAATGCAAAGTATATTATTTATTATCCATCCATAAAAATTTGCCACTTAAGAGTTTAAATTTATTCTTTATATTATTGTGTTGATTTATATATTTTACTATTTTCTGCTTGATGTTATTTTTATAGTAACCTAGTTTAAAATATGTATCTATTAAATTATTTAAATGATTTTGAAGAAAGCCAATATCATTACATATTGTTGCAATTCTTAAAATTTCATTATTTAATGTATTATATTTTATATTATATGGTATGCATGAATGCTCATGCAAAAATATGTTTCTTGTAAATTTAAATATGTCATCTTTACGATATAAATTAATAGTAGTTTTAGTTAATGTTAATTTAATGTTCATATCTAGATATACACCTTCTTTATCATTAATATTGGTTTTGTTAAGAATTAAGGCTTTCTAGATAAATGTGCTCACTAATTGAATAAAAATTATTAGAATTAAATACACATATATCATCAATGTATCGAAACATATATTTCATATATTTATATTGTTTAGATTTAGTTTTTACACAGTTATGAACAAATTCATATTCTATAAAGCTTAAAAACAAGTCAGCTATAATTGGGCTACTATTACTACATTTTGCTACTATTAGCACATTTTGACTATCTGTTATGACATATCATATCATACTTGTGTTCTATAAAAATGGCTTGTTTCCTTCGGCATTTTCTAAATCTAAAACATATTCAGTGCACAATTAGAATTATTTCCCTACATTATGTCACATCAGAATGTAATGATAGATGTGACATAATGATAATAATATCTTCATAGTACAAAATCAGTGTTAAAAATATCTGTAATTTGTTAGAATTTCTAACAATAATTTATATTAAAGATTAAGTAAAACCCATAATTTTAGAATCGAACTGCAATTTACCGATATTGAATTCAATTCATTATGCGTTCAAGTATCAAATTGGTATTACAACGGATTGCATAAGGTTGCTGTCTATATTTAATCAGCCCGACGGAGAAATAATGAGTGCAATTTAATTGAGTGAAAACAGTGTAATTCGATTACGTTGCTTAAATTGAAGTTCGCAAAATCGGTAACACGTAGTTGTTACTATGAGATACGTGTGAATTAACACAAATAAAAACACAATTAAAATTCCTCAAAATCATTTACAAATGAGTTTCAAGAGTCGTGTCTTTTTACCGGAAAAAATTTAAATATTTAATAGTTCGATATTGGCGCTTTTTTAATCTGTCAAAAAGCATAATAAATTATTATTATTTGATTAGAACAAAGGCACTATTTGTATTAAATTAATTAATTTGTAATTAATTTATCGATTAATGTATCAATTTATTTATACTATAAATATATCCTGTAAAAATATTATTGTGCAACTATCAAACAGAGCACTATGATAGAAAACATTATTATTAATAATCATCCTTCTGGCCAGACCTGAAATCATCCAACTTTAGACATATCGATAACTGCGAGACTCTATACATTAAAAGAATAGTCGGGGTTTCACCGAAGTGCTCTAGCACTATCGTAGGATTCCTAGCAAAGGTGAAGCCATGCTCGATCTATAAAAGTGATCTTTTTAACCTATCTCTTACCCCTGAATTTCTTACAAATATTCAAAATCTTGAAAGTAAGACCGCACTTTTAGATCCCGAGTATGAGTTAACTCATGTTTATACTCAAGCAAATTGGAGAAATCCTTTTTGTAGTAAGACACCTATTATTTGGCGTGCATCATTACATGGATATCACGCTAAAATTTGTGTGAAACGCGTAATGATTCAAGAAAGATCTTTGAATTGTAATTGTCTTTACTGTTCTGAATGTTGTCAATCACTTTTTCACGTCTTTACATGTGTATACTTATCGAAATTATCACTCAGTAGTATTGACCGGTTAGCATGTCCATAACCTAAATTTGATTATGGTGATTTGATATTCAACAATCAACTATTTTGAATGTTTATTGCAGCATTTTCTATTCAATTTTTCCAATTTATTTGCAAATCTGTTTGTCCTTGTTTGTTTGACCCAAGCTGAAAGGCAAAGTGGTCTTAATAAATCTCAACATTATTATTAATAAACTCAATTTACGAGTGACTGTTCTACAATATTAACTTATGTTATCAATTAGCTATACCTCAATAGTTATGCTGATCGGCATTACTTCAGCATTAAACTGCACAATGTATCTTGGAACGGGACTATCGTAAACAAGCAGACAATGCCCTTGCTATTTCAACACTTACCCGTCGCTTGATCTCAATAGCACAATCTGTGTACGTGCGCGGGGAAGACCTTGTCATTGGTGTAGCCATTGTTTGGATCATACTATTTGCTCTTGGGCCAATTCCTCTGGAAGTTGAGAAAACTAACGGTTCAAATCTTGAATGTTCTCCAATGACACCATCTTACTGTATTTAGCAATTTTACATTGCTCGTGATATTCGAACGTCGAGAACGCGAGGCGAGTTGCGTATGATTGAGCATTTTTATAAAAGAGAACTTTATTATTAAAGAGAACTTTATAGTAAACATGAAAATATATTTTTGCGACTAGTGATGTAGAATGTATCTATTGGTAAGATTTATTTCCAGCTATAACTGGCTCTAAGCTAATATAATTGTAAAACTATAATGTTGTTGCTTATAGCAGTGTGCTTTTAATACAAATAGCACATTTTGACTATCTGTTATGACATATCATATCATACTTGTGTTCTATAAAAATGGCTTGTTTCCTTCGGCATTTTCTAAATCTAAAACATATTCAGTGCACAATTAGAATTGTTTCCCTACATTATGTCACATCAGAATGTAATGGAATTTTGTTTCCAAGATTACAACGCCTTTAAATTTGATAATGAAGTTTACAGCTATAAGCCGCCTCAATGCTTTCGTACATTCCTACGTTATCTGATTCTGAAGTCAGTAGTAGTCTAAAAGTAGTCTTGGACCTACTTTTACTCTGAAGTCATTAGTCAAACAGCCTTGGGGTATAACGTACCTAGTGTTGGCCATTTGATCTACATTTGACATTTAGATAATAATACAAAGAAAATAGCTAACGGTTGACTGCGCATAAGGTCCAAACGCTAGCTCGAAATACTCAGAGTGACTATATTGGATAAAAGTGATAAATAAAGAGTGACTATATTGGATTTCTTTTTTTAAGGAAAAGGAAATCTTTTATGATTTCACATTCCTAATTAGTTCATTTTTAACTGAGTCTAACTATTCGAATATTAATATTTAAATAGTAATCGTTTATTATAGAATGCAGTTATAAAGTGTTAATGAGAACATTCTAGAAGTGATCGCTATAATTTGGGAGCGGTTGCTTGAACATACTCAGCAAAATACTAGCTCATAATACTTAGTTTTTCTGAAATTTTGATTATTATTTTTATTCTGCACGCTACATTAACCATATCGATAAGTTAGCAGGCAGTATGGACCTCATCAGCTACTTATCCAATACCTACATTTCACGTTTCGGTCATTTCTATGTTGGTTGACGATCACTCGACTCGTCCGCCAACATTAAAAGGGCCGAAAACGTGAAACGTAGGGTATTGTTGGACCTCATCAGCTAGTGATCCAATACCTATTGTATTGTAGAAATTGACGAAACTCTAATTGCTCAACGGAAATATAATAAAGGTCGTGTTTTGCCAGAACAATGATTTTGCAAAGACATTTTAGGGATACCTTCGAAATGTCTGTATGCGGTTGATATTGAAATTTTGATGACTATTTTTGTTCTTCACGCTACTTTAATCTATCTATACGCCATACATTTCAATATTGGTGGAGCTACAGTAGCTGATGAGGTCCACCGATACTGAAATGTTGTTGGCTTATAGATAGGATTAATACAACGTGCAGTATAAAAAATAGTCATCAAAATTTCAATGGTAACAATGACTGCACAGGTATATCAACTTAAAACTTAGTTTAGTGGATAAACTTTAGATATTTCTGGATAGTGTGTCTGTGTGAAATTTCATTCTCCTAATATATAACTTCAATGCCCATGTTGTTAATTACGGTGTAAATTTAAAGATTGTGGTGGAAATGAAGGATTCACTTATCCTAATGTGAGCGGTAATATTGCACTTTTGTTCTCGTTAGAATTTGGTACAATTTTAGCCGAATGTTGATTTCATAATAGTATCATCTAATTTGCGACGATTTTTTCTGAACACTGATGTAAAGATGCTTATTAAATCGACTACTATTGCTTGGCCTGCTCATATCAGATGAGGTTGTCGGAATACTTTGTTAAAATAAACAATGTGCCTATGTTCAATGGAAGTGGTTTACATCCTTAACTATCAGAAAAGTTTTAATTCCGGACGGTCCTTACCCAGTTGTGCCAGAAGTTATATATAGCAGAAGTAAACTTTCGATTGCAAAGGCATGTGGAAAATGTTCTAATTAGAAACAAGTGCTTGTATTGGAGGAAATACTTTCAGAAACACCTAATCTATACGACAATACGTAGATATAAACCAAAAGGAAACTGATCATAAGGTGAATTTAAATGCGACATTGTATGATAACTATGGAATGCATCCAAGTATCGTTAAGAAAATAAATATCCAGCTTTAGCAATTAAACAATCAATGATTGCGCAATGGATTTACAACTCGATATTTGTTTTGTTTTTGTTAGGAAGCAAAACACATTTTGTCTTAAGCGCTTATGGTTGATTCTAACTAACCATATTGACATGCTTGATCTTCGGTTCGATCATTTTCTAAATTTCATTAATAAATTGAAGACGCTTTACTTATAGAATATAATGATGCAATATCACATTTAACGAGTGACTGAAGTCACAGCCTTTACCACTTTTAACAAACGGTTAATAAATTAGTATTAACAAAAATTAATTTTAATTAATTAATTAATAATTAATTAAAATTAATTAATTATATAGAAACGTTATCACAAACACATCATTTCTACTTAGTTAAAAGTAGGAAAGGTATATTTTGACTGACAAATAACGATTTTTAATCTTTACAAAGGATGTGCTCCAGCTGCAGGGGCATTTACGTTTCTTAGCCTTTAAAATAAGTTATTCATTTGAATGCTGGTATCGATAATATGGCCGTACGTTTATCTAGTTTAATTCGTAATATGTGGATATAGAAAATGCATTAGACTGGGAAAAAATTAATGAATTATTAAAGTAATAAACATCAAAAACATTAAAAACAAGACGGGGAATTTCATCTAGTTCATATATGATTTTGTGAATCTGAAAGAAAACGTTCGTTTTCGATAGAGGAAGTTATGCTAGGTACTTAAGGAGTATGGAGTGCTATTTTTACTTTGTTCGGTTGTTGGACAGCTTTTAAGTCAGCATTAACATCCTTAAAGTTGTATGTTGTATACTTGTTCTGTTATGAATGTTCAAGATTTGAACATTCATAATGTTCAAAATAGTTGTATCATTATATCATCATTGCTTTTTATATATAACGTTGTTCTGCTGGTTTTAACACTTAAGATTTATACCATCGAATGCTAATCGAATGACATTGATATAGAAGGTATTTCCTGAATTGCCAAAGTTTAAATAATTTCTTTTTATTTACTAGTAGTGATAAGGACCAAAAGGAGATTTAAAAGCGGACTTATGCAGTAAACAGTGGAATTCATCACATAAAATCGCTTATTGTAAATAGGAAGTTAAACCGTCAAGTGTAAATCAATTATCTGATCGACTTCATTATTAATTATTACTAATGGCAACTGGCTTTGTGTAATGACCGAACTCGTATTTGCAATCTCGTATTCAATCACCGAAAATTAAATATATTTTTTAAACATTACTGGTGTCAGCCACAAAAGTAAAATTCGGTATCTGAGCAAAGTTGGGAATACAATGGCTAATTATACATGCTGAAAAGGGTAATCGAGGTTGCCGGAACGTGAACTAAGGTTGACTAAGAATCATCTTTCTTGTGAGGTATGCAAAACACATCACTGTTGAAAATAGATTAAAACCATATAACGGTTGAGGAATATAGCATTGTATATATTAGTATACAATTTAATATATTAGTATATATTAGTAATATATTAGTATCTCGTTTTTTGAAATAATAATACGAATATGTAGAACTTAAAAGGTTGATAACCTGAAATATATTTCATATTTTTAAATAAGAAATCAGTGTTACGGTATTAGAACTGGCTTAGCCAAGTTTAATTATAGATTTTCTTAATGCATAAATAGAATAGTGCACCTAATAAGAAATACAGTTAATAAAAACAAAATGAACAAAGAATGTTATCAATCCAATGCCTTCATCATGATGTCTTCTAATATTGATGAAGTATGATCAGTTCCCACCAGCTGACACAAACGTTTCACTTTCCGTTAATACCACCCAAAGTCTTTAACACACCTTAGGGCCCAATCGCAGAGCACGATGGTCGGTAATCTTGGCATGATGAGCTTAAGAAATTTTGATCCTTGTTCAGGGGGACGTCTCTTGAAAAGAAGACAAGTCCCGAGATTATCCAGGTACAACAGAAGTGCACCTGGGCATTCACTCTTAATTACAGATGTTGGGCAAGTTTCAGAGCTGATCTAGCTCTTTTCAGGGCACTGCTAAACCTATTTAAGTCAGATCCGGCGTTCTATCTTACTGTGATGATAAACTCCATGTATCTTGCTCGATGTGTAAATACAGGGATGGGTTGATTATTCATAATAAAGGTAATATATGAGATTGCTAGACTCTTAAGCATTTTCTTGATTGAAGGGGCCATAAAAAATAACCACATGCGATTTGGAAGTGTTAACAAGACGGTTGGATGGGGATGATTTATCTTTTAATCCTAAAATATTGGCTGATGTCCAAGAATACATTTACACCTGGGTCCAGAAAACAGCGCTGTGGTATCATCAGTGTAAATCAGCTGAAAGGTTTAAAGAGAACAATGGAGGTAGCAATAAATAAGGTTTAAAGAGATTAAAATATTAAAAGAGAACAATTAAGGCAGGAATAAATAAGAGAGCAACGGATGCAGCAATAAATAAGATAGAAGAAAGTGGGGGAGACTCAAGGCACACCTGTAATCGAGTTGAACCGATGTGGATCATAGTCATATTCGTAAAAGTATCGCTTAGTATAAAGCAGTATTTCCACTCTATTAGCAAGTCTCGCAGGCAACCAAGGGATCCGAGAAAATATATAACAAAAAATGGAGATGCGAGCGAATTCAGCAGAAAAATCAAGAAAGATGGCTACATCAAGGTGATGACTTTTATCTTGATAAAATTGGTGCATTGAACCAAAAGTTGAATGTATTAAGCGAACTTTCACAAACTTGTAAAATTGAGATATGATTAATTCGCACCTACTTAAATGGTCGCGGAATTTACGTCCAAGTGCTTTTTCGTAAATGTAGATGAGGCCGTTTTGAATGGAGGTAGACCGCTGGTCTTTAGAATAAGTGACATTTTAGATAAAAACATTCTATGACTTATATTGATGACAGCAATATCATATGGTTAGGCTAAAAGCATAGTGATGGCGACCTTTTTCTCTGACTGTCAGTCAAAAGTTGAAAGACCGGAGAGCAGAGTGGCGCACGCCATTTGGAGTTTCCTGGAAGCGGATCCCGGGAGTTAAGAATATCCATACCGCAAATATCACTGCTTCTAAAACCGCCCCAGGTAAAGATTGATTAGGGTGAATGAGTTTCTCCATAATTGTGTAAGGATAGGGGCTCTTTCAAAAACTTTATCCAGGCTTATTTTATTAATCTAACCTTTTGCCATTTCCTTCCAGTTGGCAAACTTCTCTTATTTGAATATCTTCCGAAAAAAGGACAGGGAAGAGTTAAGGCGATTAATATTCGCCCTTTCCATGTTCAATTGGAGTCTATATACCTAGAATTTCAATATTCTTTAGAAAGAGAGCCTGCTTGAAGGAAGCAAAAAGATTGTGAATGTGTAACATTTTTGCTAGGAATTTTTGTTTTGTTGGTGCACTGAACCAAAAGTTGAATGTATTGAGCGAACTTTCACAAACCTGTGAAGATGAGATGGGATTAATTCGCACCTACTTAGATAGTTGCGGATTTACCCCAAGCGCTTTTTCGTAAATGTAGATGAGGCCGTTTTGAATCGAGATGGGCCGCAGGTCTTTAGAATAAGTGACAGTATTTCTGTTAGATAAAAACATTCTACGACTAATATTGATGACAGCAATATCGGATGGTGTATCTAACAGCATTTTGATAGAGGCCTCATTTGTCTGACTGTCTGTCAAAATCTGACAGAAGCAAGTGGAAAGTGGCGCATGGTTTTTTGAGGTTCCTGGAAGCGGATCCCAGGAATTCGGGATATCCGTAAAGGAGAGGTTCCTACTTCTGAAATTCACCTAGGTGGGGATTAGTTGATGATAAGGTGTGCCTCCATAATTGTGTAGGGATAGTGACTCATCCAAAACTTTATCAAGGCCCATGTTACAAATCCAAGCCGATGCCCTCTCCATCCAGCTAAAAAATTATTCTTTCTTGAAAATCTTCCGAAAAGAAGATTGAGAAGGGTTAAGGTGAGCAATAATCGCCCTATCCATGTTCAATTGATCCTATACCTAGAACTCCAATATACTTTCGAGTAAGCCTGTTTGACGGAAACAGAGAGATTGGTAATGTGTAGCATTTTTGCTAAAACATTGAGTTTAGTTGGAGTGGGATTAAAAATGCAAACTTTATAGATAGTTAAAAGGATCCCGGTAGCTTGTGAATCGAGTCAAACTCGCATTTTCTACAACAAGGAAGAGTCTGATAGTTGAATGGAATATGACCACTCTGATTGGGTCAAAATAAAAATTTTCTTCAGTAGCCTGAAGAAAATAATATAGTTGGATTAAATACTTGAATACTAAATTGTTATATTTTTCAATGTAGGGTATGATAAGACATCAAACACCGAATAATTTAATACTGATTTCCCTTCTATTTTATAAATCTTTACATATCATGGCAACAAGTAAATTGTATATAATGTATTTATATATACATTATATAATGTATATATAAATATACATATTTTAATGTATACATTGAATAATATAGCACATTATATAAATGTATCGTATGCAAATAATATGTAATGTATCAAAATACGATCTACATATAAATATTAATTGATAAATATAATATAATCCAAGCAGACAAAATGATTTATTTCTTAACAAAATCTATACATTATTATCAAGTGGAACATTATTCTAAATGTTCTAACAATCCGATCCTAATCATTGCTTCAACATCAATTATAGGCAGTAAATGCTGGCTATTCTTTCGCAATACAACTTTGTGCCCTTCACTTGTGATTATCGTTCCAACATCTTGAAGACATCGAACGTGAACGAGACTTGATTTTGGAGGTTTTAGCAAACATCCGAGATCCAGCCCTCTGCGGCCATTCAATGAAGACATGTATTTAGTTAACGTCGAAGAGTAATGGTGATAAAGTACATTATGATCGACCGGGAACACTTTATAGAAACTGAAAGGAAACTTTTATTAAAGTGAATTAAGTATTTAATATTTTTATTAATTTATCAACTTTATATATTTTTAATAATCACTAGTAATTATAAATAATTATAAATGTATATAAACGATTTTTATTAATTATACATAAATTAATACTAATTGATTATTAGCGACTACTAAATAATCGCTTATGCTAAATATCAAGGATTATTGGTTTATTCTTCAGTGAACAACTAAAGAATATCGCTATTATTAATTACTTTATTTAAATATTTTATTTAATAAAAATAAAGTACATTATGATCGACCGGGAACACTTCCTCTAGCCGACAACGAAGTAGTTCATGAGAAGTGGGCAGTTGTTGACGCTAGCCGATTTTGTTATGCCTCTTAATGATAATACTAAAGTAATGTCATTTATTTTGTAAACATTTAGTATTCAAGTATTTAAGATGCATCTGTATCTGTGTCTATTTTACGAAAATACCCGAAAAATAAGTTATACGATTTTTTCCAAAATGATTATGATGTCTTTTATCTTTTCAATCCATATTTACTATGATACAACCACGTTGTACTATTTTGAACTGATAATAAAATTCTTTTCTTTTTATAATTGTCTTTTAAAGAAAATTTGATCTAAAAATAAAATAGAATGAAATAAAAAATAAAAATAAAATAGTTAATGCCAATTAGCTTCTGCATGGGCGATTATAATTAAAGCTACCATATACATCTGCATTATGATAAATCGATGTTCATTAAGTGCTTTGTAGTTGAAATATAAAAATGTTGATCAGTAGCTTCTGTTCTCTTAAATTATTTACATTCCGAATTTTTAATTTTATTGAGCACCATTTAGCACCGCTAGAATTTTAATCTTTTTGGTTGTTACATTTCCGCTTTTATTTCTAGATTTAAATGGTTTTCTTAAATAAAATAAAATATCGTGCATCTATAGTTATTACAGGAACAAAGAAGCAGAAATTATCCTAAAAAAATCTATATTTCGATAGCTCCTGCTATCATCAGCAGGATTACAACATTATTTTTATAACATAAAAAATAGTTGTATTAATCAAGTGGACATTTTTAACAGAAAATTACCTAAACTTCACAACATTTTTAAGCATAAACCAGATTTTAACAAAGATGCCATTGTTTATAAAATACCTTGTAAAGAATGCGAACAGGTATATGTTGGTCAAACGGGTCAAGGTTTGGTTAAGCGTATTAAACAACATAATTATAATGTACGTCAAAGGACCAATTATAGTGTTGTTGCTCAGCATTTTGTGAATTTGAATCATTCTGCTGATTTTGAAAATGCATCTATTTTATCATTTAAAAGTAACTTGTTATCTCGCATTATTCAAGAAACGTATTTTATTAAAAAGAACCTTATTTAATGCTTAATAATAAATCTGATTTTAACCTTAAATTAAATTATAATTAATTATTCCAATATTACATTATTTTAATTTTTTCAATTCGTTTGATTTTTTTCTAATTGTATTATTTTGTTTTGGTTTAGATTAAATTATAATTTATTACTCTACTTTTACATTACTTTTATTATTAAATTCGTATTTTTTGTCACTTATGTTATTATTTTAATTTTATTTTGTTCTATGATTCTGTTTTTTCGTTCTTTCTTTTTGTTCTTTTTTGTCTTTTAAAATGTTTGTAACATTTTAGTGTATGATTGTTTTGTTTCTCGGTATTTTCTTTATCTTTTAAGTAGAAATGTGGGGCACATCAATGTTTGTATTTTTGTATAAATGTTGGAAACACGGGAGGGAAATTATTAAACATTTTTTTGTAATCCTGATGATGATAGCAGGAGCTATCAAAATATAAAATTTTTATCAAATAGAGGATATTTTCTTCTTCGTTCCTGTAATAATATATTAATATTGTTGTATAAATGTTGAAAACACGAAATTTGTGAAGCAAATTTAAGCAAACAATATTAGATCCAAGTTTTTTATTTTTAAAGCTGATACCGTCAATATCATATAAACTCTGAACTTTATAAACTATAAAGTTTATTATAAAAACTATAAACTATTAAAACAAACTATAAACTTTATACTATATTACGTCAAACTATAAACTTATTAAAATTTCTATTTTTATTAATAATTTGCCATTTACATCCTAATTTGCCATTTTATCCATAGTTTAATTGTATATTAAATTAATTTATCGTTGAATATAAACGTGATTACACAACATCTTGGTATTTTATAGCTTAGAAAATTAAAAGTAAATTTTAAATTTAGAAATTTAATAATTCGATAGATCTCAAGTTTCAGATGCGGGTATAAACAGTTAACCAAATTGCATCTAAAGTATTACATAATTATCGATGCTTACAATATCTGTTTCAATCATATTAGATTGAATATAGGATGATCAGATAGAATGATATTTTGTTTCGTTATTAAGTAATACTTTTAATTGATATCATGTAATATTAGATATATGTGCCAAAAGTAAATCATTTGTATTACCAAACTGAAAATGTTTCAGTTATTCAAGACAAAAATATGATCAAGAAAGTATAGATTTTTGTCCTAAATATGCATTAGCTGTTATCTAAATATATAATACAAATCTGATATTTTTTCAGTAATAAATCGTTCGTCTTGATTCCTATAATTCAATGAAGGTGGGCAGTATTTGGAGATATAAAAATATAAACAAGATTATAGAGGTCATCAGTTCCCCTTAATGACCTATCATCTTGATTCTGATAAATCGTATATTATTTATTAATCAATTAATATAAATTAATTTTTTATGTATTTATTACAGGAACAAAAAAGCAGGAAAAATTATCCTTTATTTGATAAAAATTATATATTTAAATTCTCTATTATATTTATATTATATTTATATTTATATTCTATATTTATATTTTTCGATAGCAGGAGCTATCGAAATATAGAATTTTTTTTATAAAATAAAGGATAATTTTTCTGCTCCTTTGTTCCTGTAATAACTATATATTTGAAATGGAAGAAGATTATGGGTTTAATATTTATTATTTAATTTTTTGTTTACTTTATATAAATCTAAATTATATAAAACCTTGAAGATAAAAATATTTATTATTTCTGAATTATAATTTATTATTTTTGAATGTGACGTATAACAGCAGTTATATCTAAATATACAATCCAAATCTGATATTGATTTTCAGTAATAATTTATTTTTATTGATTCCTACAATTGATGAACAATCAGATCATATAAGAATAAAAATATAATTATACTTAGAATTAAATTTAGAATTAAACACTTCAATAAATAAAGCAAAACTAATCTTATTTAAAGGTTGAATCAGCCTTTAAAATTTGCACAAACCAAATGGAGTGTTTTTTGAAAGTCATCTCAATGTAGAATCTCGCCTCCTTCTTTACAAACATCACATTAATTCAGTCATCAGTGTCGTTTGTCTTTGCCCGAGGCCGATTTAACACATAAAGGAGTTTACCCGTTGGACAACACAATTATTCGTTTGAGTTGATCCCGATACGGATTCAACCGATGAAGGATATTGGCTTTGACAGTGTGTTTCAACACGGTCTGAGGTCTCTTGCAGACTCATTGCTATGTAATTAAATGTTAAAGCATTTGAATACATTTTGATTGTCTGATTTTTAATAAGTATAAATCTATACTTGAATTAAGTTATCAAAGTTACCTTGTTGTGTAAGATGAACAATGTTAAGAGATTATCGAAATAATTAGATCAGATAACTGAGTATTCAAAATAAAGTATAAATTTAAACTTAAATATTAGTTTTCTTGATTCCTATAATTGAACAATCAGATCATATAAAGATAAAAATATAATTATACCATGTCAAAATAAAGTATAAATGTATACTTGAATATTTTTATATTATATGATGTGTTAGTGTACAAATGAATATTCTAATTCATGTTATTGAAATGAACTGCACTAAATTAAAATAAATCGTTTTAATGGCATAGATTACAGACGAATTTCGTCAGGTTCCAGGTATTAGTCGGTTTCGTTTAAGTTCTGAGTATAAATGTATTTATTGAAATACAATATATAATAGAAAGCTCGCTACAATGCAAACAACATATCGTTATTGAGACTAAGCTGTACTTTAATGCAAATTTTGAATCGCTATCAATTAAATTAATTTTTTCTTCCATTTAATTTTACTTTCTAGTCATCATCTTTTGAACAATCTATATCATCTTGACAGTGAGATTGAAATGTATCGTTAATTTGTAGCAACATATCGCCATTTTAAATTGAGCTTGAAAATAATAAAACTGTTTATATTAAATCACTCCATAATGTGACTCAATCAGTTCCGATTAAATTTTGATCAAATATTTACTGGAATACAATATGTTAAATATTGCGGGATATCATGGCAACAACTTGATATTATTAGGACTAAAATACATTCGTATTACTACATTTTATTTAAATTTGTTGTATATAATAATGATTTTAATAAGATTAATTTCACAATAATGTTGCTCTTTCTGCTTTATATTGTGGTTAGCTTGATACGAATGGGTTTTGCTTTTTAGAAAAAATGCCAAACTAAAAAATGTACATTTGCTTGTTGTAATAGTCAGGTATCCTATTCCTAGTTACTGAATATTATATTTTTTACCACTTTGTCGATCATGGACACCGATAGAATTTTAGAGACCCTCAACAAACAAGCAGACGACGGTATTGAATCAGCAGCTAGAAATATTGACGATACACTAGACTATATTATTGATCAAATACCACAGAAACAGTACACTGCCTATTTGGTATTAGTTTTCGGATTGGCTAATGCAGCGGATGCGATTGAATTAATGAGCGTTAGTTATCTTATTCCTACAGCTGCTTGCACATTGCGTATGGGCACTTTTGAAAAGGGTATTCTCAGTGCTATAAGCTTTTTGGGCATGATGATAGGAAGCGTTTTAGGCTGGTATCTTGCTGATAAATATGGACGTCGTTTTTCATTGTGTTTAACATTGCTGATCAATGGCGCGGGTGGTTTAATAAGCTCATTCCAGCCAACATTCGTTCCTTTTATCTTATTTCGATTATTTGCTGCAGTTGGTGTGGGAGGAAGTATTCCGATTGTATGGACGTATTTTGTCGAGTTTTTACCTTCGAAGCAAAGAGGCATGTTTCTCAATATTACCGCAATTTCGTGGATGGTCGGGTCAATTGGAGTAGCTGCATTTGCGTTTCTCTTAATTCCGTATTCGGATACTCTAGGATGGCGATACTTTACAGTCATATCATCTTTACCAGCTTTCGCCGCAGTCGCGTTTACCTTAAGCATTCCAGAAAGTCCAAAATACTTCATGCTACATAATAAAATCAATGAAGCATGGAATGTCTTAGAATATATAGCTTTGAAAAATAATGCTCTACACATGATTACGCCATACAAGGATCAATTTTTAAACTGCATAACAGAAAATGATCATGAGAGCGAAATACTGCCAAAGGACATCAAGAAAAAAAGTTACCTTGCAATATTCACTTCAAGTGATAAATCTATAAAAAAAATACGCAAGCATATGCTGTTATTGACGTGTATAGTAACACTTATCTGTTACGGATACTACGGATTACTAATGTGGTTGCCTAATATGTTAGCTGTCATGGAAATGAATACTTCGAAGGGATTATGTGGGAGAATCGCAGTGATAAATCATCCGAAAGTTGTCCATCATACTGATACATGTCATCCTCATCGTAAGGTATATGTAGAATCAATGCTCATAGCAGCTTCCAGCTTACCCGGAAATATCGCATCAACACTGCTTATCGATAAAATCGGAAGAAAGTTACTTCTTATACCGTGCCTCTTCATATGTGCAATTTCTGTTATTCTAATGATGCTGATCAAATCACATGTTGCTGCATTGCTGTTTTCATGCTTATTTAGTGCCTTATCTGTTATACCGTTCAATGTCCTAAATTGCATTGGAATTGAGCTATTTCCAACACGATTTAGAGCATATTCGTTTAGTACTCAGTACATGTTTGGTCGTGTTGGTGCAATCCTTGCTACCGTTAGTTTCGGATATTTCCTAGATATATATTGCTATCTGCCCTTGTTAATTGTTGCAATAAATTTGATGATTGCCGGTGCAATGAGTTGTGGACTTAAGGAAACAAAGGGTCTGCAGATACTGTAACAATTCTTCATTGACAATTTGATAATTTTAAATTAAAAAAACAAGTTTCTAGTCACCGTGCTTTTAATCGTTTACAATAAGGTTATTTAGGCATTAAATACTGAAAATAAGAAACTGGTAGATCTAGCGCGTTAAGTCAATAGAAGGCTTAGAAGCCAAGAAGGCATTTTTTAGACTTTTTTCTATATAAATCAAAATACTTTCTATTTAAATAAGCATAAAGCAACTAGTTCGTATTTTTATAGAACAGAAGAGTTTATTTTTAATAAAGTCAGTATATAATCAACGGATTATTGCTAAAATGTGGTCATATTTTTAAAAACAAGTTGAAGTGAATACTTTGTGTTCATTTAAACTATGCATTATTCATTACATTATTATTAAATCATTATTCATTATTCATTACTAGTCAATTCATAACTATTGACTTTTATTTTAATTATTAATTATTATTCATTAAATATATACCTTATACTTTATAATAAATATATACTTTATATTAAATATATACTTAATACTTTATATTTATTAAACTACGTATTATTGATAGGACATTATTTTTCTGCTAATTTTCAAGCAAGTTTGATGAATTCTTTCTTTTTCTTATAATGTAAAATTATACATCAACAAAATATTATTAAAAATTTATTCATACTATTAAGCGAAAAATTTTATGGATAATAACTAATATGCTTTGTATAAGAATAAGGTGCACTAAATAATCAAATTTCATCATAGGAAACATGTTATTGGCATGCATTTGGCCCCGCTTATATGTTGGGTCAAAGAATAGGTGCTGAAACTTTATAACATAGCAGTTTCTCCTGATGACTTCTATTCCTAATTCGAATGAAACGTATATTATTTATTAGTCAATTTACAAAAATTGATTTTTATTTAAAATTTTAATAATAAATTCTATCCTTATTTAAATATAAATTCTATAAAATCTTATAATTTTGTATTATTTATCTTTATTTATATATATATCGTCTAAAATACGATGACTCGGTTATCTGATCTCATTAATTGAATTTTCTTAAGTCATTGACCATAAAGTTGCTAAGCAACAATTCTTTGCGCTGATCTTCAATGTTTAATTCAATTCGTTGCGGATTTAATATTCTTATTTAAGTTATTAAATTAACTTTCGTTTTTTATATTTAATTAGGACCTTAAAATAGTATTATTTAATAGTAGACTCAGTTATCTGATCTGATTTGTTCTACTGACAAGTTATTATTCAACTTATGAATTTGTTTTCCAGTTAATATAACATTATACAACCTTATGGTGTCCATCAATACTCAAATTTAGCGTACTGCTGTTGGCTTATAGATAAAATCAAAGCAATCTGCAGTGTCATCAAAAATTTCAATTAATTAGTAGCTCATAAAAATACGATTTTATTGTGTTTTAAAAATAAAAATTATTTATTAATCGTTTTTGATTAATAGAGAATATTTTGATCCATATTGCTTCACAATAAATATATTACATATTATATTTATAATACAGTATTTAAATATAACGTATGTAATGTTGAATAACAATATAGAACTGTCGAATAAAAATGAACCAGTCTATGTCGAAATAATATCAATAAATAATATTAAAATATTATAATATAATATTTTTTATTTTTATATTTTATTAATCTAATAGAATGCTAGAAATGGGTATTTATAGTGAATACATAGCCATACTGACAGAAATAGGATTGGTAGAGAGCTTATTCAATTTTCACGTAAAAGGTATATTTTTATTTATCAGATTGACATGAATTCAATTGTCAAAATTTTATTAAAATTTTGTTAAAATTTTATTATCCGCTACTGAGCCCGTCTAATTAGACAATGCATACCACCGGCGAGTCTGATACGCATTGCCTACTGTCGGATTCAAAAACTAATTAAGTCAGTGTATATTTAAAATTTATGAAGAAATGGTTTTAAATATATGAATCATTATTTTAACAAGACCTTAACTTCTAAATACCTCATAAATTACAGATAACGCTGAGTGCTTGATTTGTAGTACACAGGTCGCTGTGTTAAAATATTAAAATTTAAATTGTCACTGCACTACTAAACACGATGATAAGTGGTACACACTAAATCCAGAAATTACATAAAAGTCGAGACAGTGTGGCTGATGCGTTGCTATCAAACTGCATATCCAACAAAAACTTTATACCAAACTGTAAACCATTAGAGAAGCAGTAGTTTAAACAAGTTATGCCATTTATTACAACATCCCCAGAAGAATTAAGGCATCTTTGAATTAAAATGTTATATTATTAAGTGAATACATGGCTATATTGGCAAAAATAGGATTGACAGAGAGCGTATTAAATTCTCATGTAAAAGGCATACTTTTATTTGTTAGATTAATATGAATTAAGTATCAATTAAAAATGTATATAAAAGTTACAGAAAAAAATTTTATAGTTTGTGATATTTCAGTATCGTTAAGTTGGAAGGTTTCCGTCTCGAGCGACCTCTAATAGGCACGCTGCATTTCCCCGCTGCACTGCACAGCTTAAACGCTGCAAGAGGAAATTGGCAGCTCTTCGATCATCTGTTGCCACCACCAACATATTGCCCAGTTTTGTCAAAAAATTCGAAGTTATCGGCCCGGCAGCACCAATTGTGTCGATCGCCAACGGCACAAATTTATATTGCGATTCGTCAATACATGTATATTTGGCCTCCTTTCAATCCTCTGCCAATCTTGGAACCTCCCCGCCCCGTAGACCGCACTAGGCAAATGATAGGCAGCAAGAATGTTGGAACACGTGAAGTCCCATACTAGCAGACGTCCCCTTTCCCATGGGACTAGTGAAGCACCGTCCGGTCTCTTTCCGTCGTTTCTGCAGAGCCCGATTGGTTCAAGGCGGGACGGGACACCGGCTGTGGCAAGGGCGCTACGAATAAGTGTGTTTACAGCACTGTGCCGATTGTGCCGGGAAACCACTCTGGGGCAGTCTAGCCCGTGAATACCAGAGGGGTCTGATACGACGCCGCACTCACACTTAAATGAAACCGAGTTGAGAATACCGAGGCGGAGGGCTGATGCAAGACATATCAATTGTAGAATTTCATTGTCGCTACTGAGCAAGTCTAATAAGACAGCGCGTACTATACGCCAGTGTGATATGCACTACACCACTAAACACGATGATAAGTAGTAATCACTAAAATAAAAATAACGAATTTAATTTAGTTCCTCCTGATGACCTCTATTCTTTATACATTGTTTGTTATTTATAAGTCAATTCATAACAACTGACTTTAATTTTAAATTTCGATTTTAAATTTTATCTTGATATAAATATAAATAGTATGAAATCTTATATTATTATTTATTATTTATCTTTATTTTTAATTTACAAATCAGAAAACTGAGTATTTTTTTAACATTTTAACATGTATTTTTAACGTGAGAAAAAAAGAATTAGAATTTAGCAAACTATAAACGTTTATATTTTTAATATAATAATTGTTTTATTATAAAAATATGCATTTGCTACATATTTATTATTTTTCATAATGATTTTAATGCAATGATTTATATTATCAAATGTAAATATTATTTAAATATTATCTTAATTTTAATTTTATTAATATTATTTATTATTTATCTTTATTTTTATAAAATAAAGATTTATAAAATAAGTAAACTCAGTTATCTGAGTTTACTTATTTTATCGTTACTCTATTGTAGCAACTTAATAGTAATATCCTAGGTACCTGCTTTTCTCTCTTCTACTCTGCGATCTCTCTCCGTTTACCAAACCTTACTGCTTTAACGTCATGCAATACGCCGATGACATCTTCATATATGCTCATGCACCCGCACATCGCATACACGATATCGGCATTTCTGCCCCCAACTGTAATTCCTCTATCTACAAACGTCTCTACAATCTCAATCTCGATCTAAACGCCGACAAGTCCAAAATAATGTGGATCCTCCCCCGTAAACCAAACATATCTCCTCCCACTGTATCTTTTGCCTCATCGATCCTCCCCATAGTACACAATCTCACTTTCTTAGGCTTCCATTTCGATGATCAGCTTTCCCTTTAGCCCTTCGTCCGTGATAAGGTCCGCTCGTCTAACTTAATTCTCCGTGACATCCGTCGTATCCACCCCCTTACCGACTTATGTTCTTGTATGTCCCTTCTTTCATCGCTTCTTTTCCCTACAAACGATTACTGCCTTAGCCTTTTCACCAATTCTCTAAAATCCATCAGCCTACCCCTAAAACGTATCATCAACTCCGCCGTTCGTGTGCTCTTTCCGTCGCTTCGACAACACATCCACATATCGTGCCCAACTCAAGATATATATCTATCCATATTCCACTCATGGAATGTGGATAGAGCACAGCTTGTCATGATAACCGTGAAGGTAGGCGCTAACGATGATTGGCCTTTTGGTGGCTTGAGGTTGTTGACAAAGAGGTTGTAGTAGAGTAGCTGCTGTGGAGATTTCGGGATCGACGGCATTGATCTTTTTAATGTATTCTTGAAGGTGTTGTTGGAAGGCGAGTGATTCTGTTAAGCATATACGTTGTTGATATTCTATTGATAGAGGTCGGATTGACGTGAGAACAGAAATAGGAGTAGAGTGAATTTTCGGTGACAAGCCGAGTACCTTTCTGACGAAGCGCCATTTACAGGAGTCGAGTTGTCTGAAATTGTGAATCGAAAAGTCGGACCAGATGACTGGAAACACATAAGTGATCATTGGTTCTAGCATCACTTTAAAGAAATAAAGTGCACCTTGTAAGGATAAACTTGGAAGTTTTTTATAAGCGAAAGCGGATGAAAGGATCTTACAAGCTTTTTGTTCTAGGTCAAAGCGAAATGACCAAGTAGATGTTAGATGAACACCAAGATATTTATACAAATTGACGAATTCTATGGGCTGATTGTTTAATGATAACTTGTCAGTTTGGACTAGGCGACCACCACGACAGAATTCTATGGCTTGGGCTTTTAGTGTGTTAACAGTGAGGTCGTTTTGCAAAAAGTACACATGAAGTTGGTCAAGTAGGGTTTGTTAAATTTCAGTGGATTTGGCAATTATCAGTAGATCATCGGCAAAAAGAAGTATTTTGAATTTGGTGGACGTCTTTTTCAATATAACATTTATAATATCGAAATTTTTTCCCATTATTAGAAGTACTTGCTGTTCTAATAAGTTATTAAAAAATTAACCGATATCGATAATTGAGCATTTTTATTAACATTGCCGAGATTTTTATTGAATTAAAAAGATACGGAGAGTTGTAACTAGCAAAAAGATATGGAACGTTATAATAATAAAGTAGCAAGTAATAAATTTTAAAAATAAGGTCACTAACATTTTTTAATATTTTTCGAATTTGTGTTTTTGTGACGCTTCCTCTATATGCATTCAACTCGGCAGAAATTAATCATGGATCAGTAGGTTTCCCACTAATCCATGCTACAGTTTTCCACTGTAGTCCTTCACAAATCAAGAAAGGATGTAATGTATTATGAAGTGTGTTAACGTTTATGCGTTTCTGCTATCAACTGCATACAGACATTTCGGAGGTATCCCTTAAATGTCTTTGAAAAATCTTTGTTCTGGTAAAACATGACCTTAATTATATTTCCGTCGAGCAAATAGAGTTTCGTCAATTTCAATAATACTGTTTGCTCCGCATATTTTACCGGATTTTATATGCTCTCTTTAGAGCATATTTGCCACAGATTCATTGTAATTAACGGATAATAAAAAATAATAACAAAAAATAACTTAATTATTTTGACCAAGAGTATATAAAGTTAATAACAGTTTGTAGATTAAATCGACCCCTATCAAATCACCTGATATTTCGTATCTGTATGAATACATCACAGTCACTCTTTTGCCATATAATTTATTTTCTACAATATTTTAATATTGTTTTTATTGTTTAATATTTATATAATTTATAGTTTTCTTGAGTATTTGGCTCTAAAGAAAAAATATTTCCATTAAAACAAAAATCAAAAATAATAAATGCTTGGAAAATGATGATTTTTTACTGATCAAATAATAGAGTATCAAGCTATGACTGCTTTTATAAATGTAACTAATGTTGATATTTGATGTCATCTAAATCGAGGGTTTATGAGACTAAATTACTGGAAAAAATAAGTTATGAAATATAACAAAAGTTGATGTATCTATAACCTAAATTTTATGATCAAATTACTGAAAAATAAAGAATATTGAGATATTAAATTTATTAATAATAACTTACATTAACAGCAGATACTGTCAATGATCGAAAAAGGTAAGATATGAAATGGGGGATAAAGGATGTTAATCCAGATCCACATTCTATACTGTAACACTGGACACTATAACACTGGACAGTTTAGGAGGCATATTTTCATCCTGCTTTTACTTGATGCAAAAATAAACTAAAATAAAATTGATCTACCTGTATACATCAGTTTTAAAATTTAGCTCCGAACCGTATGAAGATGTTTATCAGGCCGAATCCGGCCGGCGAGCCGATAATTGCCCATATGTCTATTATGGAATTAAAAAACGTTATTTTTACGATTTTTATTTGATAATAATCAAATAGTAGGTTAGAATCGGTTCGATTGCCAGCTTATTTATCTACTATAGTTTTAAAAATAGTTATTTTTAACGATTCATATTTGATAATGATCAAATAGTAGATTGGATCCTGTTCCCGGGCGGGCAGTTGTCTATATGCCTCTCTAAAATTAAAAGAACGTCATTTTTGTTTTTATAAAGAATGTAATAAATACAAAAAGTAATAGAAAAGGATACGATTAGTGGAAAACGGTTATTTCTCCCCATTGGTATTTCCTGCATTTTCTACTTCTGGCGGAATAGGTGAAAGCGCATGGAGCATTCTTAAAAGAATTTCAACAAAGATAGCCACACTCAAACATTCCGACTACAACCAACAAATGTCGAAACTTAAAACAAAATTAGTATTATCCATTGTCAGAGCGGCATCAAATTGTTTACAGTGTCACATGAATCTGGAAAGTGAGTATACGACGGAGCGATCAAAGCATTCTACGTCGTCAAACAGAAACTTCAATATGGAACAAGGAACAAGTACAATTTCAGATTTAAATATTAATTCCGTCAACGAGGTAAGTGATTTGTTATGCCAATTTAAAGCTGACTCGGGAGTGCTTCCCCCCATTCCTAAATTATCAAACTTGTGCATAATAAATGCTCTGAAACCGATCGAAAGGCACAAATTATTTCCCACTTTCCTGAGAGAATTCGTGGGAAAATTTAATAATAGAATTTTATTCAATTCTGTTAAGACGCTTGAAAATGCAATAAGAATTTCCTTCGCTAATGGCAGCGTTATGAAGGAGTATAACGAGTATTTTGCAAACAATTTAGCCCATCTGGGATCGATTACACTCAAACCTATACAATTTAAATCAGCTAACTGAGTCTACGTATTGTTATATAATTATAAAATAAACAAAACATAATAATGCTAAATCAAAATTTAATAATTAAATAATAAAATTAATAATTGTTTTTAGATTTTCTATAATTTTAATCAAGTTAAAAAATAAAAATAAAAAATAAAATTTAAAATAAACGTCATTTTTATGAATTGACTAATAAATAACAGACGTTGTATCAGAATAAGAATTAGAGGTCATCAGGAGGAACTGCTATGCTATCAGGTTTCGGCCCCTAACTCCTCTACCCAACATAGCAGCGGGGCCAAATACATGCTAATGATGTATTTCCTCTGAAATAACTATCTAGTATCTTATTCTAATGCAAAGTATATTATTTATTATTCATCCATAAAAATTTGCCACTTAAGAGTTTAAATTTATTCTTTATATTATTGTGTTGATTTATATATTTTACTATTTTCTGCTTGATGTTATTTTTATAGTAACCTAGTTACTTAAAAATAACATCCTTAAAAATTTCGAATTTTCCCTCTTTTTTGTCTGAAGATGATCTAACTATGTTACAAAAATCATATTGCCTCCACTCTGTCAGGCAAGTTATAGGAAAGCTGGGAGACCCCCTCCCTGTAGCTTTCTGTAAGGCAGATATCGATAATGGATTGCTTCTGTCTAAGTCCGCTTCTAACCCTTTTTTAGGGTTCAACCTTCGCTTTACTTTAATTGAGGAAGACAATCTAACATATCCTCATTGTAATAATTGCCATGGATGGGGCCATTGGGGATCCTCCTGTGGTAAAATAAAGACTTGCGGTGTTTGTGCCTCAGACGCATGTTCCAGTATGTGTAAGGGCGAGATATGCTCAGCTCCTCCCTCCTGCCTTAACTGCGGGGGTAAACACCCTGCTTGGTCCCGACGATGTAATCATTTCCGGGAATACCGACAGTTGTTTGCTAAAAAAACGGCTAATAAACCCTTCTCTGCAGCTGCTCATCCGGTGGATCGAATGTCAAATTCTGATATAATTCTTCTTCTGGACAATACTAAAAAGACGTTAATGTCACAATTTCAAGCGATGTTGACTCCTCTGATCTCGGCACTCGTGGGGGCGGACTCTGCCCCAATTCCTGCTGAATGTAAACCCCCCCCCAATCCAAGAAGAGGGGGGCTTCCGCAAATAAAGTTCCACCGCTTAAAATTGGAAAGCTTCTTAATAACATGAACATGGTTGGCGCCTCACTGGGAAATGAAGATATTGCCCAGGGAGCTTCTGGCCCTGGATGGGGCTAGTGGCAAGGGGGTAACTTCCTTGCACCTAGCTCTGTCTAGGCTGGCTGCTCCTGTCTAACTGATCTGTCACAATGGTGAGTAAACCCGAGCCTTTTTCACTGAATATTCTTCAGTGGAATTCGGGAGGTGCTTCCGCCCTTAGACTTTTATCTGGTAGAGATGCAGATGTTATAGTCCTTCAGGAGACGCGGTCTATCCGTCTCCCCCAGGACATTACTCGATTTTTCCAAAAGCACACATATTCCCACTATACTCCGTACATAACCCCACCCCACTTCTCTTCATCTCAAGGACTCTTAACCCTAGTTAAATGCTCCTTAAGGTCTTCCCTCATATTAAATTACTCTTGTCCAGCCCTCTCCTGTCTAGTAGTGTCACTCGTTAAGAACGGTAAACGCCTCAGTATAGACAATGTCTACATACGTCCAAGGGAGATTCACAAGAACCGCGACCTCCTGGACGGTATTATTGATAGCGGCTATGACATGATACTTGGAGACTTCAACGACAGAACTGGTCGTTGGATCAACGCGTCACTTCGCAGAGCTAGGAACGGTTATCTTATTCACAAACCACCGACCCCCACCTTTCATTGCACATCAACAAATTCAATCCTCGACATTTTACTGCTTCACTCAATGTGGTTGCTTAAACCTCTCTGTACGGAGCAGTCGCGCCAACAATTGTCCACCTCTCATGACCTAATTCGCTGGAGAATTGAGGAAGATACATTGCTTCGAAGGAGGTTTCACTTTGATCCGATCAGAGTAGCCTTCTTCCAGGCGGCTATCCGACTCTTTCCCCGAATAGGAAATCTGAGTCTGACCGAATTTAATACCTACCTCTCTTCGCAAGCTACCGCGATTCTATCGACCACCTATAAAGGTCGTATATACAATCCCACTCCGACAAAACTCAAGGTCCTAGCAAAATTACTGAACCTCCCTAATCTCTCTGCTTCCGCCAAACAGGCTCTCTCGAATGAATACTGGAGCACTAGATACAGGTTCCAGCTGAGTAGGGATAGGACGAGTATCGCTCGCCTTAATCCTTCTCAGTCTTCCTTCTGGAAGATATTCAAGAAGGAGAAGTTTGTTTGCTGGAAGGATAGAGCATTGAGTTGGATAGGGAATGTAGGCCTTGATAAAGTTTTGGAGGAGTCACTAGCCCTACACAACTATGGAGCCACTCAATCACCTCAACCAATCCCGCCTTGGTGTAACTTCAGGAGTAGGGATCTTTCTGTTACGGATATTCTTAACTCCTGGGGTCCACTCCCGGGCACCTCCAAATCCGTCCTTCCACTTTCTTCTCGGGTCTGTCAGCTTTTGACAGCTGATCAGAGAAGAGAGGTGGCCGTAACTATGCTTTTAGCCTCCCCATCCGATGTAGCAGGCATCAATGTTAGTAAACGTGTTTTTATTCCTAAGAAAAAATCCTGTTCATGTCCTAAAGACCTGCGACCCATTTCGATTCAAAATTCCCTCGTGTCGATTTACGAAAAAGCGCTTGCGCAAAAAATCCGCGACCATTTAAGTAGGCGAAATTTGATCCCTCCAGGTTTTCATGGGTTCGTCAAAGGTCGCTCGGTCCATTCAGCAGTAGGTGAGGTGGAGCAGTTTTGTCGGGAAAATAGCCATCGCCTAGTTGTGGCTATTTTCCTTGACTTTTCTGCTGCATTTGACCGCATCTCCATTCCTTTTGTGATCTCTTCTCTCAGGTCCCTCGGGTTGCCTGCGAGAATTGTGAACAGGGTGGAGATCCTGCTGTACACCAAACGGTTTTATTATAAAGACGACCCTGATGCGCGTCAGTTTTACCCTATTACGGGTGTGCCTCAAGGTTCACCTCTTTCTCCTATCTTATATCTTGCTGCTTCCATTAATCTATTCAAAATATTTAAACGCGAACAACGTCTTGTGGTGTATGCTGATGACACCACAGCCCTGTTCTCTGGACACAGGTGCAAAGACGTAGTTTCTGACATCAGCCGCTTCTTTTTAAGATTAAAAGACCAGTTACCCAAATCCAATCTTATCTTAAACTCCGCCAAATCGCAGGCGGTTGTCTTTCATGGCACCACTGCAACAAAGAAAAAACTTAAGAGATTAGCACTCTCTGCACTCTCCTCCATATTTGCCTCTGAACCACTCCCCACCTTCACAAGTCGAGTAAAATACCTGGGGTTCACCGTTACGGTGAACTGGTCGGCGAAAGCTGACCTGGATAGACTTAAACGTATCCTGAAGAAAGCTAGGTGGGCTCTGAAACGGGCTCAGCATCTGTCATTGAAAGGGAAAACCCAGGTGCGCCTTTGGGGTACCTGGGCTATCTCGGGATTAGTCTTCTTCTCTAGAGGACGTCCCCCAGAGCAAAGACTAAGGTTCCTGAAGCTCCTCGTCTCTCGTTTACCCAGCATAGTCCGCACCGATTGGATCCTTCGGGGGGTGAAAGACCCAGGGTGGTTCAGTCGGAAGGCGGCGTGTTGGATCGGTTGGGGGCTCAGATCCCCATGGATTTGAGGCCATAATGTTTTAAAGAAGACTGACATGCAACTTTGAAGATTGTCAATTCATCTTTAAGAAGATTAGATAAAGGCTTGATAGTAACTGTCTTCTGTTAATGATATTATCCTGCATGTTTATTTTTAATAAAATCTTTATATTATTATTGTTTACAAGCCTCTCGTTCCACCCTAGTGTTTCACATACAATCTGGGAGAAGTAAAGCCGGCTAAGGATTTTATGGGCTATAACAAAGATCAAGATTTTATTATTTAGTTAAGACCATTTTAATATTATTATACCGTAAAGAAAAAAAATCATTTTAAAAAAAGAATGTAATAAACTAGAATATAATATATTTTGTTATGACTTTGAAACTTATCAAGAATTAAATAATACAAATAACTAAAAATGATGAGATCAGACCAGCTAGCTGAGTCTACGTGTTTTATACTATAAATAAATAAAAAATAAAAATAAATAATTAAAAAATAATAATTAAGATTTTACAAAATAGATATTTATAAAATTAAAATATATTGTAATTAATAAACGGGTCGACAATAACTTGTCAGTAAAACAAATCAGATAAAATGATTGTATAAGATTATTTAAAATATAGATTTTAAACAATTTATATTTATAAAGTTAAAATAAAAAATTGAAATTTTAAATAAAAATAAATGTTTATGAATTGACTAATAAATAACAGAGGATGAATCAGAATAAGGGTTAGCGGTCATCAAGATAAACTGCTATTATATCAGGTTTCGGGCTATATTACTCAGCCCAACATAGTAGCGCGGCGACGTATTTCCTCTAATGTAATTTGATTATCTAGTGTATATTATTCTAATATAAAGTGTATTACGAAGTGTTGATGTTAATTTAATGTTCATATATATAATCAATATTAGTTGTATTGAGATTAAGGCTACTTGGATAACTTTGTTCGTTTTTTAGATAAAAATTATTAGAATAAAATACACATATATTATAAATGTATCGAAACAGATATTTCATATCTTTATTTAATTTAGATTTTTTACACAATTCTGAGCAAATTCATATTCTATAAAGCTTAAAAATAAGTCAGCTATAATTGAGCTATTATTTGCTCCATCCCATTATAACACCTTTTAATGATTTAAATATCAATGTCCCAACTTTTAAATAATTTTGATTTATTAAAATATTTAAGTTTTCTGTTAATTCAATTTTATCCATATATTTATTTGATGTTTTAGGCGTTATAGTTATTATAACATATATTTATTTCTTTTTCCGAGTATGATACTTTAAGTAATCTCTTAAACTCAATAATGAGTATGTTGCTATTGCTATTGTATGCATATGATTTGGCATTGATTGCTACTGATATATAAAGGCTCCCGAAGCTGCACATTTTAAGAAGCAAGTACTCTTCGCTGGAATTTGTAAATGAGTTTATATATCTAGAGTAACTGTAACATCTAAGTTTTCATTCGCTAAGCACATCACAGAAGTGCGATACAAGGTTTTAGAAGCAATGAATTCATATTGTCATTAATTTTACCTATTTGATCTTTCCTTTTATAATTATTTGTTATATATAAATTTTCCAAATGGTTATCTTCGAGGTATTTAAGCTTTTACTATTAATCGACTTATCAAAGTAAGCATTTATTAAGTCATTATATAACGAATTGTAAATTTTATTTGTATTGTTATTATTATTTAATCTATATTAAAAAATTCTTTTGTTATAACTACTTACATGGTGAGATAATATAAGATAGAATTATAACTACTTACATTACATGCAACATTCAATACTTACACGACAATCATCGATTACAACAACTGAGGACAATCATCGACGACAATCACACGTCCTGAATGCCTCGTGGGAAACCAGCCATGAGTCAACGGTGCTGCAACTGTAATGGACAGGCTGCAGTCCGTAAGTATTGCCGATGTGACAAAGGCACAGTATCTTGCCTCGACTGCCTAGCTCCAAACTGTAAGAATCGCCCTATAGCTTTGGTCCCCGTTATAACAGACTGTACAGAAATTAGACTAACAATCGCTGACGATCATTTCGTTCAAGTAGTTGACCCTTTCAATTTACGGATTCCTAATTCGGAGGTGGAAGATAATGGATACATAATCCAAAACACGAAAGAGTAATTGCCATAAGCAACGAAGGAAATGACAGTCATTCAGAAACAGATCTTGACGAAATATATCACAAGGTGATATTATGGCATCCAAATCTTCTTGTATTACCAAAGTGCAATGCAAGTCATGAGTTCATTGACATTTTATCTTCTATCTATAGGCGGAGTGAGGAAAATTCAGGTGATATACAGTTTCAATTAAAAGCAAATGCTTACTAATCAAAGTAAGCATTTATTAAGTCATTATATAACGAATTGTAAATTTTATTTTTGTCGTTGTTATTATTTAATCTATATTTATACCCTTTTAATAGCATTTTCCTTAATTCATTGTTTTCAATTAATTTTGGATTATGAGTGCATATATGTTAATTTATTTTATCAAAATTAAGACTTTTGCAATTGCATTCAGTTTTTTAATGTTTCTAATATTATCGTTACATATTGATTTGAATTCTTTTTATAATTACAAATTTTTCGTCCTAATGGCGGTAACAACTTATACTTTATTTTAGGAATATATTTACTTAAATCTGGTCCTATTATTTCTTTACTTTTAGAATTATTTAAAAATCTACCTATATTTATGTTCGAGTGCCTTACTGTACAGTCTTTATCATAAATGTAAAGTTAATCTGATCTTGAAATCATTTGGCGTTTGGTGTCGGTTTATAAGTTGAATATGAGAAAATAAAGACGTTTTTTTATTTTTATAAAATCGTTATTTGCCCATATTCGTCAGGAAATACGTTATTAATTTTAATAAATGATTAGATTATCAAAGATTTTTAATCATCAAAGACTTTTATTTTATGTTAGGCACTTATTTGACCGGATCAATCAGATAAATAAAAATATCATATTTATAACCTTTTGATAGCATTTTCCTTAATGCACTATTTTTAATTAATTCTAGAATATGGATGCATGTTCATTCATTTTTTCAAAATTAAGACTTTTGCAATAGCATTCAGTTTCTATGATGTTTCTAATATTATCGTTACATATTGATCTTAATTCTTTATTATAATTACAAATTTTTCGTATTAATGTCTGTAATTGTTGATACCATATTTAAGGAATGTATTTACTTAAATCTGACTCTATTATTTTTTTACTTTTAGAATTATTTAAAAGTCCGGCTATATTTATGTTATATATACATTTATTAATAAAGTAATAAAATAAAGTAATTAATAAAGTAATAAATATACATTTATCTTAGATATATTCGAGCTTTCACTATTAATCAGCTTACTAAAGTAATCATTTAAGTTATTATGTAACGAATTGTAAATTTTATTTTTGTCGTTGATATTATTTAATCTATATTTATACCCAGATAGGCGTTATAATTATTATAACATATATATGTACATATTTTTTTCCGAATATAAGATTAATTAATTTTACTAACGCTTCTTTAAAATCGTAATAAAATCGTATGTATTTATATTCTGAAGATAATATTCCATTTGTGAGTTCTAAAAATTCTTCTGTGGAATTAATACTGAAATAGTGTAAAATATTATTATCTAATTCAACCTTTATACACTTTTTATCCATTATAGAACAGTGACTTGTAATAATTGTTTCAAAACTCAACTCACTATGTTCATATGTGGGATTTACATTTAAATCATTAGAATTAACCTCTTTCATTAGTATATCATAATAAAGCTTTTTGCATATGGAGACAAAGTTATTACTAGCTTTATCAATAGTTGTTATTATATAGTTATCCTTTAATTTAGTAAGTTCTTTATGCATATCTTTATTAATTTTATCTTTCCTTTTAATTCATTATTTATGTAATTTATCTGATTATACCTTTTATTCAAAATTGTACAATGACTTGTAATAATTGTTTCTAAACTTCTAATCACTAAATTCATATGTTGTGTTTATATTTAAATCATTATAATTAACTTATTTCATCAGTATATCCAAATAAAGCTTTTTGCGTATAAAGACAAAGTTATTACTAGCTTTATCAATAGTTGTTATTATATAGTTATCCTTAAATTTAGTAAGTTTTGTATACATATCTTTATTAATTTTATCTTTCCTTTTATAATTGTTTGTTATTTTCATTTTATTTTTAATTTTATCAAATATATAATCTTTACAAATGTTTATCTTAGATATATTCGAGCTTTCACTATTAATCAGCTTACTAAAGTAATCATTTAAGTTATTATATAACGAACTGTAAATTTTATTTTTGTCGTTGTTGTTATTTAATCTATATTTATACCCTTTTGATAGCAGCTTTCTTAATTCACAATTTTCAATTAATTCTAGATTATGGGTACATATATGTTCATTTATTTTATCAAAACTAAGACTTTTACAATTGCATTCTGTTTCCATTATGTTTCTAACAATATCGTTACATATTAATTTTAATTCTTTATTATAATTACAAATTTTTCGTTCTAATGGTGGTAGGAGTTTATACCTTATTTTAGGAATATATTTACTTAAATCTGACCCTATTATTTCTTTACTTTTAGAATTATTTAAAAGTTTGGCTATATTTATGTTATCTATACATTTATTAATGAATTTTATGGTTTATGTATATTTTCTATTGTTATTATTAACATTTATTGTACGATTATAGTATTTTGTATTACAATAACTGTCTATTATACAACTTAGCATATCATAATCGTTAATTAATCTTTGATTTATTGAACATATGATATCTTTAGAAAAACTTCTTATATTTACATAAAGATCTTTTAGCCTATTATCTCTTAAAAGTTGTTTTAACATTTCTAATTGTTCATTTATATACATATCTTTTTTTAATATTTTTAACTCTATTTTTCCTATTCCTTTTATCGCCATGACTTCTTGGCTTGCGTCCAACCGGATTATTATAATATAGTTGTTTATTATTTACTATACTTATTCTGCCAATTCCTTGTAAAATCCGCAAGTGAGCCATACGATCGTCTGCTTGGATCATAAGCTGGCAAGGTCAAGTAATACTTGTAGCATATTATGGTTGGTTATATTAGAATTTAAGTGCAAATTAATATTATCAATTTCAGTAAATTTATTAAACTCATATAAATGAGCAAACTATTATTAATTTAATCAGCAAGAATTTCAATGCAACTTTTCTTATTAAAAGAAAATAAGGAAGCTTAACCCGGAATGTGCCTGCCTAACGGAATTCGCCTAACCCGGAATTTAGCTGCATTCCGGGTTAAATTAAATTAAATATTATTTAATTAAATTAATTATTAAAACTACTGGTGATGCTATATTAATAAGAAAGAATTTCAGTCAACTATTTTTTATTTACAAGAACCGGGAAGTATAAACCTGCATGATTTTTTTACAAACTTAATTGGGAAGCTTAACCCGGAATGTGCCTATCACAGGCGCCTATCCGCCAATGGGGAGTTTTGACCTTATTCGACTCACCACTATAGCGTGATATCATCAGTATGGCCCTGTAGCTACACAACTTCGACAGTACTCGATCCGCAGTAAACCTCTGAAATGAAATCACTAAGCGCACGCTCCTCTACCGGTTAGTCATTGAACATTATCATTGAATTTGTGAAATGTTGATAGATATTGCTCGTACGATCGGGATCCATATAATATGTAGCTTTTTAATCACGCTAAAAATACATGTGCTTGCTTTTTTACTATTGCGATCCATCAATATGGGACTTCTTAACTTTGTGTTAAAGTTTTCATATAACCAATGGGGGAGCGTGAGCCTAGTGATTTCCTTTCAGAGGTTTACTGAGGATTAAGTACTGTCAAAGTTGTGCAGCTACAAGGCAACACTGATGATACCACCCTATAGTGATGAGTAGACTAAGATCGAAACTCCCCATTGTTGGCTAGGCGTCTGTGGTGGGCGCATTCCGCTATAAGCTTCATGACGAAGGTTGTAAAAAAGCATGCAGGTTTATACTTTCCTGTTCGTGTTAATAAAAACTAGTTGCATGAAATTCATTCTTATTAATATAACATCACCAGTAGTTTTAATAATTAATTCAATTAAATAATATTTAATTTAAATAATTAAATATTATTTTTCAATAAAGATTATATAATTTCATATTTTAATATGTTTTCTATATTCGAGGTGAATTTAATAAAGTGCTAGCTATTTAACTGATAAACGAAAACCAAATTAAATTTATTCGCTGATTTTTACATCTTTAGACTGAAATATTTTCGTCTGAAGAAAAAATCTAAAATATTTTTCTCAAATTATCACCAGGAACATCTAATACCTTTGATATTAGATAATAATGAAGAGTGAACCCGTTTCATCATCGGATGCTCCTACGTCTTTCGACAACGCGACCTTGTGACTTTGACTGTAATAATTTAATACATATATTATCATTGAATTTGTGAAAATGTTGATGGATATTGCCCGTAAAATCGGGAGCCATATAAGATATAGCTTTTTCATGTGAAAAAGCTATATCTTTCTTAAAACATGTGCTAGTTTTTTACTAATGCGATATTATCATCTATCAATATGCGAATTTTTAAGTTTGTGCTGATTTTTATATAAAGATTTATTTTAGTAAAAATGCAATTTTCACTTTAAAATTTTTTATTCTGAATACAATATATGAATAAAAACGAAAATGTACAATTAAAATTTAAACTAAAGGTCTGACGATCCTAAATAGCCTTGATATTCTAAATAGCTTTGAGGCAATAAATGTAAAATTCATGAGTATTTCTTAATTGAGAATTAATGAATGATTATACAAGACAGTCATGTTTTTGAGCATATTCGTATCGCGTCAATCTTAATGATCAAAGAAAATTAACATTTATCATTTAAATGCACCACCTTTAAAGGCATAATACCCATAATGAAATTATAATCTAAGTTAAAGCAATGTCGATTAAAATACGAAATGCCAGCTTATTTATTATTCTTCACCTTTTCTATCGTTACAGTTGTAGAGCATTACTTACGCTTTTGTACATTTCGTCATTGTGATTTATCTGAAATCACGATGACACCAAAACGAGCTAGTTGTTTTGTCGATAGATTAACAGGTTATTTTTTTTCAATTGTTACACAGATTTATATACTTCGATAAACTAAGCGTACATCTATAATATTGTATCATTAAATTCATGATGGATATAAATTTTTCTTTAGAACCGGAATCAAATAAAAATTTTGATTTAAAAATTTGATACAACTCATAAGTTTAATCCATAATTTAAAAATTGCATTATCTGGTAATTTTCAAACTTGAATGAACTTTTTATCACCGAGTTTTAAAGCTGACCCAAAAATCATTAATTAACAAATGGGTGATATTAAAATTTGCTGTTGGAAGGCGAATGAGATGTCAATAGACATTATTGAAGTGGATGAAACTTACTCCGTGCATCATGTGAAGGAAATCAAGAGCGTGTTTGTAGGTGTACAAACCTATGTGTAATATTCACAAATCAAATTGTCGTTTTTTACCTCTTCTACAAGGTAGTGTTGCGCAAACTTTTTGTGCTTCCTCTGGCATATTGTTCTTATTCTGTCGCTACATGATATAGAGACGATATTGCAGAAAAACAGCACTCTGCGTAGACACCGTATTTTCTCCTCCTTCTTTTTCATCATATACTCTATACGCCGTCTGTTTTTCTTTACTCTTTACACTAGAAAAAGCACATTCTCCGTGAATATTTTCTCTAATTGCCAGAAACTGAAACTCCATTGGGGGAAGAGACATAGGGTATCTTCATTTTCCCCTATTTCTCTTTGTCAATTCGCGATCACTTGTAACGCATTATTCAGTCGAAAAAACGACACTTCTTTGCAGACGACAACAGTTTTTTGCCTCTTCCCCAGATAGGAAGAAAGATTCTATCAAACCGTCTTCTTTTTTCTATTGCTGCTATTACACCATGGCTGCTCTATATTTCTGTGTGGAAAAAAGTCGTCGACATCATAAAAGAGAATAACTGTTTTTCCGTAGCATCGCTGTCAAGTCAAAAAACAGAATCGAGGACTTCACTAGACAAGAGTAGCAATCATAATAAAAGAAAAATTTTCTGGGTCTAATATTCAGGATTAAGGAAGAGGCCGTAGGCTATTTCCCAGTTATTTGATTTCCCAGTATAATAAGAAAAATGGATGAGGCAATGACTTCTATCAGAGCCCACACAGATGATGAATTTTCGCCAGCACAATTACCGCAAAAGACTATGTTTCCGGCAACAAACATCGATCTTGCAGATAATAAATTAAGACATAATTCTGGTCAGCAAAAGCTTAAGGAACACGATTCCTCTTCGTCCACATGTTCCTCATCTCTTTTCGCAAAAAAAGATTATTCCGCCTTTAACAATAGGAGTTCAAACCTAAACCCTAAGAGCAAGAACGATGACTCTAAACAACGAATAAACGACTGTAACTTTGATCCGAATTTATTCCCGATAGAGAAAAATGCGACGACGTTTCCAGTGACTAATTGCTCTCGCAAGTTTAAACGTGTATCTGGGCGTAAGGCACACAAGCCGGAACGAAATTACAACAGTGTGGTCTTAATAGAAAATCTCCAGTGTGAAAGCAACACTGCAAATGACAATTTTCAAGGAAATGAAAGACATGAGGGTGTTCATATAGAGAGTACGCATTTAACGTCATCTAGATCGACTAATGATGAAGTATCCGGTTCAGTAAGCAATTTTAATGTAAATGTTAACCACATAAGGAAAAAACAAATGCGTAAGCGTTCTAACACTGAAATGGGTGGAGTTCAGCATTCGGATCAGACAATGGAAATAAATGAGGCTGATGGCACAATACCTCCACTTTTGTCCAACATAAAGTTAGGAAGCAAATGTGCTCCATTTTCTCGAATTACAACCGGTATAATTGGGATTGATGACTGTTGTTCATCAAATAACGAGCTTTTCTATACATTTTTGCAAGGTAAGCTGAAATATATAGATTTTTTTCAGAAAAATATATGGATTTTTTAGTGGTTTTAAGGTGTGCGCATAGCTTGCTTCCGCTTGGGTGGTGAAAAACGTCTATGCCTTCAAGACATAATGTGCACAGTTCTTAAGCACATACCTGTTGCAAGCATTGAACATGCTTGTAATTATCTAAATATTTATACACAACCATGCAGTCCCGTACAGGTTTATTTTCTACAGGTTAACAGAATTATACCTATAGGAACAACATGTTGTAGCCTAATAACACAAACAAATGCTGAACGTCTTTGTCATCACCTACTTTTTCAAGGTAACGATGATCTCAATGAAAAAACGGCCACGTTAACAGCTAAACTAGACAAATCAGTAGATGTGCAATGTATAGGAATTTGTTGCGTTGAACAACAAGGTCATAAATTCTCACAAACTTCACCACTGAGATTAGGTGAGTCATCAGATCGAAAAGAATGCGAAATTCCTTATAACCCAAGCAGTACAAAATCACAATACTCAACATCTAAATTAAATCTGAAAAATGAAGGATCTCACAATATTCACCATTTAAAATACACATCTGGTAGTGCTATACCTGTAATTCACAATTGCTCCGGTTGTGTTCGAGGAATTGTATTTACTCCACTGTACATTAATCCGAAATCCAAATGTATACTATGCAAGAAGTGCTCAATGATATTCTCACCACCTGATTTTGTCTGTCATGACCACAAACTATATAATAAAATTAACAGAACAGAAAACATCACTCATGCTTACTCTGCAAATGCAGGTCCTCCAGTATGTCATTGGGGTTTGGATTCAAGCAAATGGCGATTATATCTCAATGTAGATAAAACCGTCATTAACGAAGATAGCCAGTTGAAAAGTAATGACATATTTGGCAAACGACTGATTCTTTTCTGGGAAGAGAAGCTTAATATGATGAAACAAATGTTTTGTTGTTCATTATCATCAACGACCACAAGTCGTTCAAACGTTACAACTTGTGATAAGGTAATTATATGAATAGTATATTCATGTGCTAGCATCTTGGCAAATTAAACTTTTGAAGATTTCTTTTTTTATTATATTTGAAATTTACTTAAAAGTATCGATTATTTTCAAATTGATCCCTTTTTTGATTTTTTCTGTGCTAATCAGAGAAACCGATGAAACAACGAAATTAAAAGGTGTGTTTTTGTCTTAGAAAATAGTTATTGAATAATTTTACACACAGTTTCGCCTGCTACATTTTCGACTTTTACGAGAATTTGAATGTAGATAATTGTCGAAAGAAAACGGTTTTGTAATGACACGCTTTTAATCAACATGTCGTACATTGAACTTTATTTCTATTGCTTGGATATTGCAATATATACTTGATCAAAATGTACGTTTAGTAAACAATAGTATTCGTATCAACAGTATCAATTTATTACAATTCAACATCCGATTTTGATCATTCGTTCAACACACAGCGATCATTCTCTAGATCTTCAAAATATTTTGACAAATCACCTGCTGAACCCAAAGTACACAAATTGTATGATATATCATGAAATCTTCGTGTGTTTACAATCCAACTTATAGATCGTTGTGATTTTTATCCTTTTGCAGAATTAATGAACTTAAGAGAAGATTTTAAAAAATATAAATAAGATATTTTAACTTAAATCAACTTAACAAATATTTTAACTGAAATCAAGATATTTTAACTTAAATAAACTTGAATTAATAACATTTGATTTCAACAATAGTTGACTTAAAATAACAAACAACGCGTTACGGTTACGTCCAACCTAATTAATCATACAATTTCTAATGGGAAGATCTTAATCTTAAAAAGGAAATTTTATAATCCTGTATTTTATGAATATTTCATAATATTATGTTAAATAATTAAATAATCGATAAATCGATAACTTTATGATCTTTTATAAATAAATATCATAATGGGGCGAAGAAAGCATTAATATATGTGTAATAATGTTTTGTTGGATGAATTTTATCCTTGGTACTATTATAGTATCATACATAGATAAATTGGAAATCAATAGATAAAGGATAAGTGATAAAATTCACAATGTAATAAATGACCTTGCTATACCTAATTACATCAATACATAAATTAGAAAATGGAAAAATTGATTTTAAAATGAAATGTAATGGTATTTATCTATTTTATATTCATTCATTTAGATAATTTTAAGTTAATTTAATTATGTAGTTATTGTTACAATTGAAATTTTATGACACTTCACGTTGTTTTAATCATATATTTATAAGCCAACATCAGTACACTACATTCCAGTTTTGGTTGACCTCCACTCAACTCATCTGCTTTATAGAGAATTAGATTAAATGAAAGACTTTCTTATTAAATTTTGCAAATTTAATTGAAATCATTTCCGATTTAAAATCAAATCAGCGTTAGTAGGGAAAGGTTCTACCTTCAATTTGAAAACCTACCTATTTTTGAAATTAAGCGACTAGTCGAGTGATAGTCAGTCAGCATTAAAAGGACCGAAACGTGAAACGTAAGTACTGGATCAGTTGCTGATAAGGTCAACAAAAACTGAAATATAGCGTACTGCTGTTGGCTTATAAATATAGGATTGAAGTAACGTGTTATTTAACGTGTTATCAACTATTAAACTATGTTTAAAATTGAAATATCTTAATCTTAAAAGGAACGTTAATTATTAATAAAGAATTATTGGAGCTGGATCAAATAAAAGAGGATTTTTTTGATATTTCGCTAACTTCTGTTAGCATCTTCATAAAATTACCAGTAATTTTCTGAATATGCTAACAGTAGTTAGTGAAATATCAAAAATTAATTTTCTCTTTTCTTTGATCCAGCTCTAATAATTATTTAAAATTAAATGTAATAAATTTTTAATGATTTTTAATGTAGACATACTTGGATGTCAATAAGTTGGCCATTAGTTTTTATATTGATATTTTATATAACGGACTTATCTATAAGTCCGTTATAACAAATTCAATATTTGAAACAATAAAATATATTTTTAGCAATAACCATTATTTAAGAATGATAAAGACAATTTAAATTAATAATAAATTAATTAAATTAATAATTAATTAATATTTATCAATTAAATTTAATAATTTAAATTTAATTTAATAAAGATAATATTCACTGTCGTTTTGCTGCATAACTATACTATTATTAGTATCATAATGTTAATTTTGATTAACATTGAAATACTCTTTAGATCAGATCAGATAACTGACTGTGTTTTATACATAAAAAATTAATTATATTAATTATTCTAATTATATTAGATTTTATTCAATTAATATTTATATAACGATAGAATTTATAATACAAATTTAAGCCTGACGCGATAATCCAGTTCTATCAATAAAATGAGAATCAGATCAGAATACTGAGGCGGCGAATTTAATCATTATTTAAGAATGATAAAGATAATTTAAATTAATAATAAATTGATTAAATTAATAATTGATTAATATTTATTAATTAAATTTAATAATTTAAATTTAATTTAATAAAGATAATATTCACTGTCGTAAGTGAATATTCACTTTCATATAAGATATGAAA
This sequence comes from Pomphorhynchus laevis, assembly GCA_012934845.2. NCBI lineage: Eukaryota > Metazoa > Acanthocephala > Palaeacanthocephala > Echinorhynchida > Pomphorhynchidae > Pomphorhynchus > Pomphorhynchus laevis. The sequence continues at coordinate 117,341 of WNNJ02001590.1, read as the reverse complement.
TACTCTTTAAGGCAGATCAGGTAACTCATATATTTTATCAGATCAGATAACTGAGTCATCGTATTTTATACGATATATAAATAAAAGTAAAGATAAATAATACAAAATTATGAGATTTTTTTCAATTAATATTTATATAACGATAGAATTTATTATTAAAATTAAAAAAATCAATTTTTATAAATTGACTAATAAATAATATATGTTTCATATATGTTGAGTTATATATTTTACTATTTGCTGCTTGATGTTATTTTTATAGAAACCTAGTTTAAAATATGTATCTATTAAATTATTTAAGTGATTATGAAGAAAGCCAATATCATAACATATTGTTGCAATTCTTAAAATTTCATTATTTAATGTATTATATTTTATATTATATGGTATGCATGAATGCTCATGCAAAAATATGTTTCTTGTAAATTTATGTCGTCTTTACGATATAAATTAAAAGTAGTTTTAATTGATGTCAATTTAATGTTCATATCTAGATATACACCTTCTTTATCATCAATATTGGTTTTGTTAAGAAGGCTACCTGGATAAAAATATGTTTCTTGTAAATATGTTTCTTTTGATTTTTTATAGCACTCTAGTTTGAAATACGTTCAATTAAATTATTTAAATGATCTTGACCAAAATATTTTATTCTAATGATCATAGCAGTCTGCGATAAAACATTCGAGTAATTTTTAAGACAAATTCATTTCACTCGCTTCTGTTTAATTAATAATTAGGAAATGCTATGTCATCATATTTTGGCTTCTACTCTAAAATCTAGGCTAAATACAGATAATGTATTTCCCCTTGTGAAATTTGATTATCTACTATGATATCTAATACGGAGTTGAATATTTAGTATTCATCCAAACAAATTTTCTACTCAAGTTTCAATTTATTCTTAATGATTTACACTTTAATGATTTATATTAAAATTGTTGATTTTAATATGGATAATGAATTATATATTTTCAATTTTAAAATGAAATATTTGTATTTTATGTAAAATACGTTTAATAAATAAACTTATACGTTTTTAGCCAAAATCTAGTGTAAATAAGCCACCCGATGAAAAGAAATGCAAATTTCCTTTGCTCCCGATAAACAATCCGATTGTTCCATCATATTTCGAAGGCCATAAGGTTAACGTTGATACTTGTGTTAACACTAATCAAGCCTTGCCTAATCAAGTTTCAAACGATAGGCTTGCTACAATACGGTACGTCAAACATATCGCTTTCATTATTTAAAAATGTTTAATTTTCAGCATTCCAAATTCGTCTTTGACTAATCCTGGATCTGTGGCAATCGGTACGATTTACTAAAATTTAATATCATTTTAAATTATTTTTCCTTACTTAATTTGGCGATTTCATTAAAAATAAGTTTATTAAAGAGTTTAATGATAGCTGGTATTTTAACGAAAATTTTGAATCGTTTCATTACTACGATTTTACAATAGTCGAAAAAGTATAGTCTTGAATTCCAAAATGATCTGTTCTACAGAGTATAAGTTTGCTCTTCTGTAAATACGAATTTTACTCATCGTCCACAATCGTCGTTGAGTATTTTTTACTTTGTTCTTTTTCTGTAACTAAGGGCATGTGTCTGTTCAGTAGGCAACGGGACCCTAATGATACGACTTAGCTCTAGGAATGCTTACTATCGATACACCGTTATAGATATCGTGTAAGCTAATTCATTTCTATATTGTTTTTAAAAATCTTGCTTACATCTATATTCATATTCGACCAGACCTTTTATATTATAAGTGACCTTTTATATTCGACAAATATAAAAAATATACATCTATACATAATATATACAAATATACATCTATATTCATATTCGACCAGACCTTTTATATTCGATAACAAAATGCAACAGTATACTCGTTAAAGTGACCAGACATTTTATATTATCAAAGTCAATTTACATTCTATAAGGCAAAGACTTTTTGAGCAGCACAATTTATTCACAATATTTCGTGATCACTATCGTCAGGTAAACAGAACACAAAATAGGAATATAAGTAATCAGGAGGTCAAGATATTTAGAAAAAATGAAATTTTTAATAAGTAAAAATTAAATAAACGAAGAAAACAAGGTATATTTAGGTAAGTTATCACAGTTGCACAGCAGAATGTCCTAGTCCGGTTTATTGTTTTCGAACACCTGGTCCTTAATTCGATTCTGCTGAACTGCGCATTTATATCATATGTCAATAATTTTGCATTATCGAAATAAATATTTTTGAGAACATTCCAATCGCCAATTTAATAAAGAGCACAGAGGATTTTTTTAAATTTTATTAAAAGAAATTAAAAGAATTTTATTTAAACAATATAAAATTCTAAAAAATTCCTCTGTGATCTTTATCGGATCAATATTGTAGTAATTAGCGATGCCATGAGATAACTAAGATAACTTGACGTTTAATAGCATGTCGCTGTTTCTGTAAAACCAGTTTAAAGTAATTGCTTTGTTGAATGTAAAACAAGTAAGACCAAATAAATTGTTTTATACTTAGTCTTTTTCGATAATTTCCCTTTATAGTTTTCCAACAATATTAATCCTTACCGGAGCCAACCACTTTCCGAAATTCTAGCAAAAAGATAAGTTTGCTTAATACTGATGTATTTTAGCCAAATTAGATATCGAGAATCGCCATTCTATCAATTTTACGAGTTTGAACGATAAGTTGACTAAAACCGGAATTTATTGTTGATCATATCCGTACCAATTATCACTTATGCTCTTTAGCTTGAGTAATGAACAAACATGAAAATCTTATTTACAAGCTCCCGAAATATATTTTATTTTCGGCATAGCTAGTGATAGTCTTATAGATTCGAGAGCTCGGTTATTAGTGTTGAGCTCGGAATATTACCACTGATTTTATAAGTTTGGATAAAATTCATTGTGGTTGTTAGAATATTTACTAAGGATTATCGATTAATATATATTACTTGTAAGATGTATCAAACACAATTCCGTTATCAAAGTCTTTCATTATAGCCTTTTTACCATGAAGAAACAATGTTTCTCAGCTTGCGCTTGAGTATTTTATAGGTATTCAAAAGTAAACTTTGTGATGTTACTACGAAGCGATGCATCTTAAGTATCATTGTGATTCCTCTGTCTTTGTGGCTTACATATGTCCTGACAACATTATCTACTTGTTTTTTATAATATAATTTAAACTTTTCAAGTTTGAAAATATATAAATTGCTGCAAATTCGGTTTACAACCGAATTTCTGTCTTCATTGAGTAGCAACATCAATCGTCAAACCCTGGATTTTCGGTAGTGTCAAGGTTTAGTCAAAACCATTGACAATGTTGTTTTTACTAAAATATCTAATTAAATTTTATTGTAATCCTGATGATGATTGCAGGAGCTATCGAAATATAGAATTTTTATCAAATAAAGAATATTTTTTTCTGCTTCTTTGTTTCTGTAATAACTATATACTAAAAATACTATTGTCAAGCTGTAATTGCAGTAAACCTCACAGGATGGTTTGTAGCATGAAATTAATTCCATAATTAAAAATTAATTAAATCAATTAAATTAATCATAATTAAATCAATTCCATTAATTCTTATTATTATTTAATATTAGTAATTTCATTTACGTCTTTTGCTATTTCAAAATTATAGTTGTAAATACTAAACTTCACGATTAAATTGTAACCAAACAACTAAACATTTTATTTCAATGAAACATATTCTTAATAAGACAAACTTAACTCATAAAATACCTTTAGAGAACCTGCTTATGAAAACCTGCTTTGCTAGTCTAAGACGCAGTGATTAGTTTACATGTCTTAAATGTGAAATATTCCATACGTGATTTGCATATGTGACAATTATAAATATGTGATATTTATTTATAGTTGTGATATTTATCATTATTTATCACATATAAATAATGATAATTAATTAATCATTTCGACAAAATGCAGAAAATTTAAAATTTAAATTTTAGAACCGTGCTTTAAAAATTTATGGTAAACAAAAGCATATTTCTTCAAATGTTTGTTTGATGTATGAACATTTGAAAAAGATGTATCCGCTTTTCAATAACTAATTTAATTCGATCAAATTTTACACAAACGTTTCTTAGCAAATGACTTTATTCGTTTTTTAATAAAACATCATTACATCATTGGTTTAAAATATTATGATTGTTTATAATAATAAGATTTTCTTACTAATAACCAAACAGATAATAAATAATGACAAAAGAAATTTAGTTATTCCATGACAGTAAGATACCATACACTTCTTCTTCTGCTTAAGTCTCCATCAATTTTAAGGCCTCAAATCATGGGGATCTGAACCTCTCAACCAATCCAACACGCCGCTTTACGATTGAACCACACGAGGTCTTTCCCCCCCCCCCGAAGAATCCAATCAGTGCGGACTATGCTGGTTAAACGAGAGACGAAGAGCTTCAGGAACTTTAGTCTTTGCTCTGGGTGACGTCCTCTTGAAAAGAAGACTAATCCTGAGATAGACCAGGTGCACCAAAGGCGCACCTGGGTTTTCCCATTCAACGACAGATGCTGAGCCTGTTTCAAAGCCCACCTAGCTCTCTTCAGGATACGTTTGAGTCTATCCGAGTCAGCTTTCGCCGACCATTTCACCAAAACGATGAACCCCAGGTATTTTACTCGACTTGTGAAGGTAGGGAGTGGTTGATTAGTCAAAATGAAGGAGAGAGTGCTTATCTCTTAACTTTTCGCTTTGTTGCAGGGGCGCCATGGAAGACTACCACCTGCGATTTGGCGGAGTTTAAGATAAGATTGGACAAGCTTAAGTGGCTGATGTTCGAAACTACGTCTTTGCACCTGCGTCCAGTGAACAGGGCTGTGGTGTCATCAGCGTACACCACTAAACGTTTATCACGTTTAAATATTTCGAATAGATTGACGGAGGCAGCAAGATATAAGATAGGAGTGAGGGGAGCCTTGAGGCACATTCGTAATGGGATAGAACTGACGCGCATCAGGGTTGTCATCATAATAAAATTGCTTGGTGTACAGCAGGATATCCACCCTGTTTATAATTCTCACAGGAAACCCAAGGGTGATCTGAGAGAAGAGATAACAAAGGGGATGGAGATGCGGTCAAATGTAGGAAAAAAATCAGGGAAAACAGCTACAGCTAGCTGATGACTGTTCTCCTGACAAAACTGCTCAACCTCACCTACTGCTGAATGGACCGAGCGACCTTTGACAAACCAATGGAAACCAGATGGGATTAAGTTTCGCCTACTGAGATGAACGCGGATTCTACGCGCAAGCTTTTTCGTAGATCAAGACGAGGGAATTTTGAATCGAGATGAGCCGCAGGTCTTTAGAGCAAGAGACCTGAAACTTTTTTGGAATAAAAATTCTTTTGCTAATATTGATGCCGGCCACATCAAATGGGGTGGCTAATAGCATTGTGACGGCCACCTCCCTTCTTTGATCGGCTGTCAAAAGCTGACAGACACGAAAGAGAGTAGAGCGACGGACTTGGAGGTGCCCGGAAGAGGCCCCTATGCGTTGAGAATATCTGTGACAGATAAGTATCTACTCCTGAAGTCTCCGCAAGGCGGGATTTGTTGCGGAGATTGAGTGGCTCCATGATTGTGTATGTCAAGTGACTCCTCTAAAACTTTATCAAGGCCTATACTACCGATCCAACGCAAATCCCTACCCCCAACAAAAAGCTTCTCCTTTTTGAATATCTTCCAAAAGGAAGACTTAGAGGGGTTAAGACGAGCAATGCTCGCCCTATTCCTACTCAGTTGGAACAAGTATCTAGTGCGCCAGTATTCATTCGAGAGGGTCTGTCTGGCAGAGGAAGAGAGATTAGAAAGGGTCAGCAGTTTAGCAAGGACCTTGAGTTTTGTCAGAGTGGGACTGAAAATGCGACCTTTATAGTTTATCGAAAGCAACGCGGTAGCTTGAGAAGAGATGTAGGAATTAAATTCGGTTAAACTCTCATTACCAATTCGGGGGAAGCGTTGGATAGCTGTCCGGAAGAAAGCCACTCTGATCGTGTCAAAGTGGAATTTTCTACGAATCAGCGTATCCTCCTCTATCCGCCAGCCAATTAGATCATGAGAGGTGGACAGATGTTGTCGCGATTGCTCCGTGCAGAAGGGTTTTAACAACCACCTCTCGTGGAGCAGTAATAAGTCGAGGAGAGAATTCGTTGATGTGCAATGAAAGGAGGGGCCGGTGGTTTGTGAATAAGATAACCGTTCCTGGCTCTGAGGAGTGCTGCATTAATCCAACGACCAGTTATGTCGTTGAAGTCACCTAGTACCATGTCATAGCCGGCATCGATAATACCATCTAGGAGTTCACGGTTCTTGTGAATCTCTCCTGGACGAATGTAGACGTCGGCTAGACTTAGGCGTTTACCGTTCTTAACGAGTGAAACTACCAAACCAGATATGGCTGGCCATGAATAGTTTAATAGGAGGGATGATCTTAACGAGCACTTAACTAAGCTCAAAAGTCCTTGAGATGAAGTGGAGTGAGGTGGAGTTATGTACAGAGTATAGTGGGAACATATATGCTTTGGAATAAATCGATAAATGTCCTGGGGGAGACGGATAGTTGGCGTCTCCTGAAGGACTATAACATCTGCGTCTCTACCAGATAAAAGTCTAAGGGCAGAAACACCTCCCGAATTCCACTGAAGAATATTCAGTGAGAAAAACCCATTGTGTTAGACAAGTTGGACGGGGGAAGCCAACCTAGACATCAGGTTGGCTTCCCCCGTCCAGCATCATAGTCTAGACAATGATGCCTAGACATCAGGCATCATTGATGCCTGATGCTGCATTTCAATGAGTTTCAGGATTTCCGTATCCAGCATCCTGTCATCTTTCTTGTTAGACGAGACAGCTTTCACGAAGCTAGTCGGTTTTGCTGTCACACTCCTGTGTCTCTTTTGGTACGCCTTAAAGATTTTACACTTATTTGACCATGCGGGGTGCTCACCACCGCAATTGCGCAAAATGGCTTACTTTCGCACTTCTCAGGATGTATAGCAGTTGTACCACACACGCCGCACTTATGTGGTAAAGAACATCCAGTGGACCAATGCCCTCACTGATGACAATTGTTGCATTGAGGGTACGTTAGTGAATCGGTTTCAATTATTGAAAATCTCAAATTATACCCCATAAAAGAATTGCATGTCGAAATCGACAGTTTTAAAGCTTCATCCACCGGGGCATTGCAGAACGCTACGGGAATGGGGAAGCCTTTAATCCATTTTATAAAGCCCACGTTAGAGATTTTGTAATCAGTTTCTAAGGCTGATATATCTTCTTCTGAAATGAATGTGGGCATATTATTTATCTTTATTGTTGCCAGGATTGGTTTGGAAGCAATTATACCTTGTTCCGAATGCTCTATTTTAAAGTAGTCGACGTACGACATTGCCAGATTAGGAGTGCAGAATGAGATTTTAATCTCAGATTCATAATATTTAATCGCATTGAACAATATCCTTTTTTAAATCGATCGGCAAAGCCTCTTATAAAAACATTGAACATGTTCTGTCTTTCCAGAGGCACCAAAAGTTGGATAATCACCAGGTTGGATAATTTTGGTACCGGGGGAGTTTTCCCTCCGTAATAACTTCAAGAGAAGCTAAATATCCACTTACCTCATTTATTGCATTGACAGTAAAATTAGTTTTCATTGAGTTCTTTGAACGCTCCGACATGCTAAATTTACTCATTTTCGAGTGGCGTACATTTTTCGATGATTGTTTGCAAAACAGCTTCGTTAATGCATTAGATTATTCAAAAAAATGTGTAGTGTACAAGTAATTTCGGAGCTATCAAACGATAGTCAATTTCAAGCAAATTCTAACAGAATTCCAAACGAAAAAGAGGTTTGTACTGGATGCTCTTCTACTCAAAGTCATAGCGATAAGGTCAGTAATGTTTTGTTATCTTCAGGCGATGGGGAGGTGCTTCCCCCATCCCGAAAAAGAGGAACTTGATTTTAATTAAAGTAACAAGACCTATACAAAGGGATAAACTATACAATAAATTTCTGAGAAATTTCTCGCTTCTATATAAGAACAGGATTTTATTTAATTCTGTAACATCTGATCTCGCAATGAAATACGCGGAATATTTTTCCGAGAATCTTACAGAATTCGGTGAACTTACCATAAAACCTATCCTGGCTTCGATCAAAGTTACCAATCTACCATGTTCAATGGATGAAGATGACAAGCAATCGTTTATGGCAACCTTCAAAGTTTCCAGTCTGAGACCAATCGTGGGTAGGGACGGGAACCCTATCCCGGTTGGCTTTTGTAGTGCGCCAGTGGAGTTAGCTGAAACTCTATCAAAATCATCATCCAACCCGTTTATGGGGTTCAACATTCGGTTCTCAATAACCGAAATAGACGAATTAACCTACCCCCACTGCAGCCGATGCCACAAATGGGGTCACTGGGCTTCCAGCTGCAGTGGGATCCCTACATGTGGTATCTGCGGATCAGCCTATTGTCTATCTCTGTCGTCGAATGACCGTTGCTCGCCCCCCCATTCATGTTCAAACTGCGGGGGGAGCCATCCTGCATGGCGTAGGAGCTGCAGTAAGTTCAAGGCGTACAGAAGCCTTTTTATTCGTCCGGTTAAACCTACAACTTCCTTCTCTTGTGTGGCCGCACCGCGCATGGATGACTCAGAGATATCCCGGTTGATGGATATAAAGGTATCAGAGTCGCATAGAAGGTTGGAAAACTTTATACTAAGGGCCGTGGGTGCTATCAACACGAATCCCACGATTCCAGTAGCATATGTTCTTCCAGAGTCAAAAAAGAGATGGGATTCGGCCCATGCCGTCCCCCCGATCAAGATCGGGAAGCTTATTCGACGTATGACTAAGGGAAATGATGATATTGCCCAGGGGCAAGTACCTTCCCTGGAGGAGGCTAGTAGTGGGAAGGGTAACCTTCCTGCACCAAGCTCTGTCTAGGTAGGCAATCCCCCATCCAACTATTCCATCACAATGCAGAGTACTCGTGAGCTTTTTTCACTGAATATCCTTCAGTGGAACTCGGGAGGTGCTATCACCCTTAGACTTCTATCTGGTAAAGATGCAGATGTTATAGTCCTTCAGGAGACGCGGTCTATCCGTCTCCCTTAGGACATTACTCGATTTATCCCAAAGCATATATGTTCCCACTATACTCCGTACATAACCCCACCTCACTCCACTTCATCTCAAGGACTCTTGACCTTAGTTAAGTGCTCCTTAAGGTCCTCCCTTTTATTAAACTACTCATGTCCAGCCCTTTCTTGTTTAGTAGTTTCACTCAGTAAGAACGGTAAACGCATAAGTCTAGCCAATGTCTACATCCGCCCAGGAGAAATTCACAAGAACCGTGATCTCCTGGATAGTATTATTGACAGCGGTTATGACATGATACTTGGGGATTTTAACGACAGAACTGGTCGTTGGATCAATGCAGCACTTCGCAGAGCTAGGAACGGTTATCTTATTCACAAACCCCCGTCACCTACCTTTCATTGCACATCAACAAATTCTATCCTCGACATTTTACTGCTTCACTCGAGGTAGTTGTTAAAACCCTTCTGCACTGAGCAGTCGCGCCAGCAATTGTCCACCCCTCACGACCTTATTCGTTGGAGGATTGAGGAAGATACGTTGCTTCGAAGGAGGTTTCACTTTGATCCGATCAGAGTGGCCCTCTTTCAAGCGGCTATCCAACTCTTTCCCTTAATAGGAAATGAGAGTTTGACTGAATTTAATACCTACCTCTTTTCGCAAGCTACCGCGATTTTATCAACTACCTATAAAGGTCGTATATACAATCCTACTCCGACGAAACTTAAGGTCCTAGCGAAATTGCTTAACCTCCCTAATCTCTCTGTTTCCGCCAGACAGGCTCTCTCGAATGAATACTGGAGCACTAGATATAGGTTCCAGCTGAGTAGGGATAGGACGAGTATTGCTCGCCTTAGTCCCTCTCAGTCTTCATTTTGGAAGATTTTCAAGAAGGAGAAGTTTGTTTGCTGGAAGGATAGAGCATTGGGTTGGATAGGGAATGTTGGCCTTGATAAAGTTTTGGAGGAGTCATTAGCCCTACACAACTATGGAGCCACTCTATCACCTCAACCAATCTCGCCTTGGTGTAATTTCAGGAGTAGGGATCTATCTGTTACGGATATCCTTAACTCCTGGGGTCCACTTCCTGGCATCTCCAAATCCGTCATTCCACTTTCTTCTCGGGTCTGTCAGCTTTTGACAGCTGATCAGAGAAGAGATGTGGCCGTCACCATGATTTTAGCCTCCCCATCCGATGTAGCAGGCATCAATATTAGTAAGCGTGTTTTTCTTCCTAAGAAAAAATCCTGCTCATGCCCTAAAGATCTGCGACCCATTTCGATTCAAAATGCCCTCGTGTCGATTTACGAAAAAGCGCTTGCGCGTAAAATCCGCGACCATTTAAGTAGGCGTAATTTGATCCCACCAGGTTTTCATGGGTTCGTCAAAGGTCGCTCGGTCCATTCAGCAGTTGGTGAGATGGAACAGTTTTGTCGGGATAATAGCCATCGTCTAGTTGTGGCTGTTTTCATTGACTTTTCTGCTGCATTTGATCGCATCTCCATTTCCTTTGTGATCTCTTCTCCAAGGTCCCTCGGGTTGCCTGCGGGAATTGTGAACAGAGTGGAGATCCTGCTGTATACCAAGCGATTTTACTATGAAGACGACCCTGATGCGCGTCAGTTCTACCCTATTACGGGTGTACCTCAAGGATCCCCACTTTCTCCTATCTTATATCTTGCTGCCTCTATTAACCTATTCAAAATATTTAAACGCGAACAACGTCTTGTGGTGTACACTGATGACACCACAGCCCTGTTCACTGGACACAGGTGTAAAGACGTAGTCTCTGACATCAGCCATTTCTTTTTAAGATTAAAAGACCAGCTACCCCAATTCAATCTTATTTTAAACTCCGCAAAATCGCAGGTGGTAGTTTTTCATGGCACCCCTGCTACAAAACAAAAACTTAAGAGATTAGCACTCTCTGCGCTATCCTCCATATTTGCCTCTGAACCACTTCCCACCTTCACAAGTCGAGTAAAATACCTGGGGTTCACCGTTACGGTGAACTGGTCGGCGAAAGTTGACCTGGATAGACTCAAACGTATTCTGAAGAAAGCTAGGTTAGGCCCTGAAACGGGCTCAGCATCTGTCATTGAATGGGAAAGCCTAGGTGCGCCTTTGGGGCACTTGGGCTATCTCGGGATTAGTATTCTTCTCAAGAGGACGTCCCCCAGAGCAAAGGCTAAGGTTTCTTAAGCTCCTCGTCTCTCGTTTACCAAGCATAGTCCGCACCGATTGGATTCTTCGGTGGGTGAAAGACCCCGGGTGGTTCAGTCGGTAGGCGGCATGTTGGATCGGTTGGGGGGCTCAGATCCCCCTGGACGTGAGGCCATTAAAGAGAAAGGGAAGATGAAAAAACGAAAGAAAAATTCTGTCATTTTTTATCTGAGTTAGTTATTACCTACCTTTTTTATTCTTGCATGCTATATTTTGGTGTATTTAATAAAGTCTTTATTATTAATGCATTAGAACGAAATTAATGCATTATTGTAAAGCGAAAATTGTGGTTCTCACTGATTAAAATGTGTATGACACGACTTTTTGCGTCATTAATAACCGAAATTCGTTTAGCGTCTTTACTGCATTAATTTGAATCATTAAAAATTCAACTAAATGCATTAATGGGAATCTTCAAAATTTTTATTTAGATTTATATTGATTAAATGCCTTTATTTATTATCTATAAAATCTATTTTATAATTATAAATTATGAATGCAATACCCAAAAATGGTTCAATTTAGTAATTATTTATTTAGTAATTTTATTACGTAGCTATTTCACATATTAATGTGAATATTTTTTAATATATGCACATAATATTTTAATATTAATAAATATTTATATTTAATATTAATAAATTAAATATTAATATTTTAATAAATATTTAATATTTAATATTAATATTAATATTTTATTCACTAATATTTTAACAAGAGCAAATATTTTTAATATGAAATATGTAGAATTTTAATGGTAGTTTACATTTATATCAGTATTGTGATATAATTTTAGGATTACGTTCGATCATTAATTAGGAATATGAACTTACATATTTAAATAACACTCATTTTGACTTTATTATCTAGTGTATAAATTACAAATAAATTATTTTCCCATATAATTTATTTTTGTTAATATTACTTTCACCCGACAGTGATAATGTTTGATAGACACAATATATTATCCGCACGAGAGACATAAATGTTTCGGTCAAACACTGTGATCCTTTTCAAGTTAGACTAACTTGAAAAGGATCACAGTGTGTGACCGACGCGTTGTATAAAATAAACTATAATTTTTAAATTAAATATTTAAGCAGATTAAACAAATATACCCAAATATTTACATCAATCGTATTTTATTTAACACTTTTAAATTGATACTTTAACATTTTTAAATTAAATAATGGATCATTATTTGATTATTCATTATTTTAAATTAAATAATAAAAAATAATTTACAATGAAATGTATTTCATTTGTACTTACTTTTGCGTTTATGCCAAACAGAAATTGGATTCGATTCGTTAGTGCGGCGAGCTAGACAGCTTTTAGACGAAGCCCATCGCACTGATATTGTCAATGATATTTTGAAACTGCATATGCTATGCCAACATTCAATGTCATTCCTTTTTCAAACAAATTCTCTGCTATCACATGTATGTTTCCATACTGATAAATTAGATGTTGAGTTTATATATTAATTTTAATCAAATTAAATTTTATTTAGTTATCAAATAATGAATTTAACCAAAACGATTAGTTGGTTTTAATTTAACTATTTAACATTGTTGCGCGAAACACTTTGTGTTTATTTCGTAATTATGCAAAGTATTAAAGCTATCGATTCGTTATGCTTGATGCAACCCTCCGACTACTCCTAATTTTCAAAGAAATTTTATTTAGACATTCTACAAATGTCTCGGATATTTACCAGTAACATTGTTTATGTCTATTTTTTCAAATTTCTCAAATAGATTATTTCGTGTATTTAACTAAAGCCATGGCATTTTAATCATAACTAATTACTTGTAGATTCCAACATATTAAATATTTGAATAATGTCGTTATTATAAATAATTGGTTTTAGTCATCTAGATTGCTGCGTTCGTTACTACTTATATTACAATAAAATCGATAATCAGTCTGTTAATTTATCTTTAGGATCAGATTTAAGTAAATATATTAATAAAACTGTTATTGAACTTTTTTGAATATTCCAGAATTTATTTTTATTTTTTACATTTGTTATGGAAATACAATAGGTAAACTAAAAACGTGATGTTTCTAAAAATTTATTTCATATCTTCCTCAATGCATGGAACTACTTAAAGTTCCGAGCACTGTAGCAGCATTACGATCTGTATTGCCGGGCTTACGCGCTGGATCAGATACGAACTGGCTTGAGGGTCGCCGCAGTGACGGTGCAGTAATTTACCAAGCATTGAAAAGAACGATGATGCTTTCTGGCCCATCGCGCCCAACGTCTCAATAGCGATTGGGCAGAAATTATATCCATTGGATTCTATGGAAATATATTTTTTGTCTTTTCCTGTCTTCGGCCTGGTTTGCTACAATGCCGGATCCCACTATTGCTGAGGCTAAATGGCTAGCAGATAAGGGGTCGACCACAGGTGAAGTCCCAACACATGGGTTTGCCTCTCTGCCATGTAATCATTGTCACGCCATCCGCACGTTTGCCGTCAGATCTCGTTAGACCAAGCGGTTCGAGACGGCTAGGAATGTGGAATTTTCTCAGTGCGTCTGCGATGATTTTATTTACCATACTGTGTCGAGCAAAACAGCCAGCTAATCGGAAACAGTTAAAGCTACGTGTGCCCTGCCTTTCTACGTTTGCCCCACATATACACGAGTGTGGCTGGCAGACTGTGGCGCCGAGACGTAACGCGATGGCTATACGTAACGTTTCGTCTGGCAATAGTGTCCCTACAGCCGATAATGGAAATGCTTGCATGAAGTCTCCTGCGGCAGCTGAGGAAACACTAGTTAGACGGGCAAGTTCCATAGGCGCCAGTCTTGTTTTTTTTTCAGTTAGCCAAGGTAGCATCGTTTAATGCGCGTATCTAATCTTTTTGCGTGGAATGTCGATCTGGGATTGGTTTCGAAGCTGTGGCATCACTTATTATTGTCTGATCTCCTGGTGAACTATGACTCGATGTTAGATGCCATCGACCACCAGAAGAGATCCAAGGTTGGCATGCTGATGAAACTCGTCGGTTACGACTGTTAGAGGTCCATGAAAGTGCGGTGGCAACATGCATAACGTGAGTAGAATGCATGCCGAGTAAGACGGCAAGTACGCACAAATTGCTAAGGTAGACGCACTGGATATTCTCAGTAACGTGAGTAGAATGCGCAGTGGTCGATTGGAAGAGTATTCTCAGGCTTGTTGGAAGAGTGGCTTGTTCCCAGCTAGATTGAGAAAGAGAGATATTCAGTATTCTTTCAAATTCTTGTTTAAGAACAGTGTCGTATTCTGACAGAACGATGCTATTAACACAGGGGCTACACCTCAGTAGGAAGAGGAGCTTTGGTTGGCTTATGTAATTTTTAAACAAAAGTATGCGACATGTGCTTTGACGTGAGTCAGACGGCTGCACATCAATCGCATTGTTGATACTTTGGGGCGGAGAGAGTCGTCTATGCTCTCCGAATTTTCTACGGCGGCACCTAGATGGGTGGCTTCAGATGGCGGTATAGTTTTAATCCATGGGAGAACGTCAAAAAATTTTAAAACGCGTTTGGCGTCTCAGAAATCAGTTCGCATTTTGAATTATTAGTAAACAGGCCGTACTTTGGGCCTTGAACTGATATAATTTCGGCATCGTGAATGACATATTCTGGTCGGCCGCCGACTGCCCCATCGTCTAGATACCAGATGTTTAAGCAAGATCTGAGCTGTTTTAATAAAGAATTGAGATCGAGGCAAAATAATAACGGGGCGAGAAGGTCGCCTTGCTGTACGCCTTCTTGTGAGAGTATATGATGGTCGCCGAAGTACAAAAACTTTTAAAGGCGTAGCAGCTGTTCACGAGCCATGTAAGAGCTGGAATGTATCGGTTAACTTTGAATATTAGTTTTGCACTGCTGATTTGATTGAAGGCGTTGGAAAAGTCAATTTTAAGTAGGCAATAACAGGAATTATTGGCGTCTTTCAAGAATATTCGCGTTGAGTGCACTGCTGCTTCGCATCCGAAAGGTACTTCCACTCCCACTTGATTGGGGAGAAGCATGGCAGAAGCCTCTTCTCGTATAAGTAGTGATGCCATCTTTGCCACAAGACGGCGGAGCGTATTACCGATAGCGATAGGCCGGAGACCGCCGCTTTTTTGTTGAAGCTAATGAGTTTTGCTCCGAAGAAAATGGGTCTGACCGCCTCGGGTACGTTACCGTTTAAGACAGCGTTGACAAAATCTGTGAACTGGCTAACGAGGTAACTTTCTTTGTTTGAGTCATCTAGTCCGATCAAGTCTTGTATGTGACGAGGTCTCAGTCCATCGAAGCCTGCGGCGGTGCCATTGGAGAACGATTTTATTGCAGTCACTACGTCTTCCTTAGACGTGCTTAACGGGGCAGGGGGTCAAATGGGCTTTGCTCGTGAATTTCGAGTTCGCCTCGGATTGAATGCTTTATGTGCATTTTCGCGGTGAATGGAACTAATTTCTCGTCATTTGAGGATATGCAGATTGCTGATCGTACGTCACATTCTTCCAGCTTCCTAGTTATGATGCGAGCGTAATCTTCTGCGGATTTGGTGATGGAATCATCTTGCGACTTTCGTATTTTTGCCGTGGCTGTTTCGGCGTGCAGCGATAGAGAAGATGTATCAAATGACAAAGGCGCCTTTTTTATTTTTGGGATCAGGCTGGATCCGTCGTCACAGTTCGACCTTCGTGTGGTGACATTTAGCCACGATTTGGCAAAAAGAACAGGGCGGCTCAATTCGACTTGTTTGTACAATCCATGTTGACTGCGTGAAGTACAGAGCCAAGTGTAGTTGCTACTGGGTTTCGTGCTCCACGGGAAATTCGTGATATGATCTGACAGCGGGACTTAAGAACTGGTAATATTCTATCGTTAAATGTGACATTAACTGTTATTAAACTGTTTTAATAAAAATATGTTTTTTAAACGTAGACTTAAATAATTCTAAAAGTAAAGAAATAACAAGTTAAAAAAGATAAATATATTTATGAACAATTAGAAATATTAAAGTAACTTTTAAGAGATAATAGGCTAAAAGATCTTTATGTAAATATAAGAAGTTTTTCTAAAGATATCATATGTTCAATAAATCAAAAACTAATTAACGACTATGATAGGTTAAGTTGTATAATAGACAGTTATTGTAATACAAAATACTATAATCGTACAATAAATGTTAATAATAACAATAGAAAATATACATTAACCATAAAATTCATTAATAAATGTATAGATAACATAAATATAGCCGGACTTTTAAATAATTCTAAAAGTAAAGAAATAATAGGGTCAGATTTAAGTAAATATATTCCTAAAATAAGGTATAAACTCCTACCACCATTAGGACGAAAAATTTGTAATTATAATAAAGAATTAAAATCAATATGTAACGATAATATTAGAAACATAATGGAAACAGAATGCAATTGTAAAAGTCTTAGTTTTGATAAAATAAATGAACATATATGTACCCATAATCTAGAATTAATTAAAAGTTGTGAATTAAGAAAGCTGCTATCAAAAGGGTATAAATATAGATTAAATAATAACAACGACAAAAATAAAATTTACAATTCGTTATATAATGACTTAAATGCTTACTTTGGTAAACTGATTAATAGTAAAAGCTATAACTAAATTAATATAGATTAATTTTTTTATTTTGTTGAAACAGTTTTAAACTTTCTATTATTAGAAATAGCGTTAATTTAAAAGAGCGAAAAACGTTTAAGTTCGTCAAAACTTTTCAGAAAACGTATTGTGCCATTTTACCGAGATCACAGTTAGTTGCTGGTGAAAGTAGCCTGTCCACTAGTCGCCGTCACTACTCTTGTATAAATACGGTCTATTGACCTCCTGTTCTGTCGTGTTTTCGGGGAATCTAATTGTGGAAGAGAAGCCACAACTCGCCGATGATTGTCTGCGCTCGCACGGATGTCGACTATGTAGTTCGAAGCGCCCAGTTTTGTTGCTAGGAATCCTCATTAAATTTCCGAACGACGATCGCGCTGCCCTAACACACATTGAAGTCACGTTTGCTAATTTATACACGATATTGCAACGAATCAGTCTGACATTATCGCTGTATAAGGATCGACCTCTATCCGCGTTGAGCTCGGCAATGCGTTTTATGATAGCTTGAATCCTTGGTCCCAATCCTCCATTTGCGGCTATGATGATTGGGTGAAAGCTAGCTCATTTAAATCTGGCTACTCGCTCTCCATATTTCGCAATTTTTCTCGATTAGTGATAACGAAATGGACTATCGAGAGTGCCAGATGAATAGGACGGAGCCAAATGGCTAAATGTGCAGATGTCAAATAATGACCGCTTTGTCTGATCTCCATACAAACCATAGCATTCGATATCGGTTTGCGCATTTCGGTTTTTCGTCTTTGTGTCATCTTCGAACTCAATGTCCGACTGGAAGCGGTTGTAGTGTGGGCTCAATTGTTACGGTGCAGCACACCATACTAAGCTCTCTCGCGATTAAATTCCATGTTATATTGTGTCTGATGGTAGGCAACTTGCCAGCTGGCATGATACCGAGTGACAGATGTTGAAGCTTTGACCACAAAGGCATGTTGCTGGCGCGTTTGGCGGGGACCTTCCGTATCGCGCAGCGAGTGCGTTTTGGAATTGGAATTTAGTTAGATTTCGACCGAGGTTTTCTAAGGGACGGGCTGATAACCATCTGGAAGCTCCATTTATTTTTACGAATTCCGAACTTTTATTGCCATTTGCTATCTCTGATAGGACGGATTGTTGGAATATTTTGTCCGCCTATGTTTTTCTTTGTTAATCTCTCGCTTGCTATGCCAGATTGTTTTAATGTTAGCTCATTTCCATTGAGCACATCTAATAGTGGGCAAATCATACATAAAGATCTCTCATATTCTGCATCAGTGGTTCTGTTTGGAAACTGAATGCATAAGCCTCTCAATCTTAATGGTAGGAACATCATTTCAACATGGCTACTATCCCATGTGACTCCGGTTAGTGACGGAATCGTTGAGTTGACTAGGAATTACGATAGGTGTCGTAGCTGTCGAAATTTGATTTGCAGGTTCGTTGAATAAATGACCAATTGAATTGTATCGCCTGTGTTAGTGTTGAATAAGCTACATGTGGATTTTCGCCGGCTACTATTTCCAGATTACGAAGCAAGTCAAGCCAATTACTAGTTTTTGTATTTATAAATGAATCAAGGTATGCTCGATCTCCGACTGCCGATCCAAGGATTTCTGTGCCCTTTGTCATGATTTGGATATTAGATCTACTGAATTGTTCTTTCGCTTGCAGTTCAACGCATTCATGTACTAATAGTTTGCACTTAGATTCGTTGATGTAGAATCCATATTGTGGACCGATCTCACGGACCCAGTTCCACAGCCTGTGTAAGTCGTATATTTTACCAACGCAATTCGCGTCGTCTGCGAACCATCGATGACTTACATTTGGTGTAGATTATTTCAATTTTAGTATTAGTGGAATAGTCGAGACAGCGTATGCGCACATCCCCATGTGATCACCTTGCGTGAAACGCTCGTTTGACATTATTATTTGCTGTTCGATTGAGAGTGTCGCTGGTGTGTCATAGATGTTGTTTAGAAGTGTAGCCAAATAAGGACAAACGTTTTTTACGTTTTTCAACGTGAGCTCTCTCTATTGACACTATTAAATGTATTTGTTGCATCTAATTTCGACACAGCGGTTGTCAAGTAAGTGTCGTACAGTGCACGAACTGAGTGCCAGGCGATTCGAAGATTCTCAAACCTCGTCAGCATCGTTCGCCATATGGCAGCATTAGCCCCAGATAGACCGGCCGATCGTTGGGTTCGACGGGTCACACCGATTATGTTTTCTGCACTACTTCTCTTGAACAAAATCGGATGATGTTCTATTATGTTTGGTAGCTCTACTCGTAGCGCAGTATTGAAAGTTGCCGATGTTGCCTCTGGATGAAATGAACATAGTTTTCGCTTAACTGACTGAGATTCGACAACATCATCCAGCTTGAATACATTACTTTGATGATCGCGTTGTTCCAGGAGTTGTATGGCATCACAAATTGAGCCATGCATCATCATTTTAATAAACGTCGTGACACAGTGGGTTTTCTTTTTTAAGCTCTGTTGCGTATTATTGATTCGTCGATATTGCAAAGCCTTGGCTTCGTTAAAAAGTTATACTATTTTATGTTCTCGCCATAAATTAATTCGCCGTTGGATTAGCTTACGAATTATTGCGACCTTTCCCGTTTCGCAACGCTGGAGGGCGAGTTGATACAGTACTGCTGCAGCTTTTAATTGAAACTGTATATCACCTGAATTTTCCTCACTCCGCCTATAGATAGAAGATAAAATGTCAATGAACTCATGACTTGCATTGCACTTTGGTAATACAAGAAGATTTGGATGCCATAATATCACCTCGTAATATATTTCGTCAAGATCTGTTTCTGAATGACTGTCATTTCCTTCGTTGCTTATGGCAATTACTCTTTCGTGTTTTGGATTATGTATCCATTATCGTCCACCTCCGAATTAGGAATTCGTAAATTAAAGGGTCAGCTACTTGAACGAAATGATCGTCAGCGATTGTTAGTCTAATTTCTGTACAGTCTGTTATAACGGGGACCAAAGCTATATGGCGATTCTTACAGTTCGGAACCAGGCAGTCGAGGCAAGATAATGTGCCTTTGTCACATCGGCAATACTTACAGACTGCATCCTGTCCATTACAGTTGCAGCACCGTCGACTCATGGCTGGTTTCCCACGAGGCATTCAGGACGTGTGATTGTCGTCGATGATTGTCCTCAGTTGTTGTAATCGATGATTGTCGTGTAAGTATTGAATGTTGTATGTAATGTAAGTAGTTATAATTCTATGTTATATTATCTCACCATGTAAGTAATTATAACAAAAGAATTTTTTAATATAGATTAAATAATAACAACGACAAAAATAAAATTTACAATTCGTTATATAATGACTTAAATGCTTACTTTGATAAGTCGATTAATAGTAAAAGCTTAAATACCTCGAAGATAACCATTTGGAAAATTTATATATAACAAATAATTATAAAAGGAAAGATCAAATAGGTAAAATTAATGACAATATGAATTCATTGCTTCTAAAACCTTGTATCGCACTTCTGTGATGTGCTTAACGAATGAAAACTTAGATGTTACAGTTACTCTAGATATATAAACTCATTTACAAATTCCAGCGAAGAGTACTTGCTTCTTAAAATGTGCAGCTTCGGGAGCCTTTATATATCAGTAGCAATCAATGCCAAATCATATGCATACAATAGCAATAGCAACATACTCATTATTGAGTTTAAGAGATTACTTAAAGTATCATACTCGGAAAAAGAAATATAAATATATGTTATAATATCTATAACGCCTAAAACCATCAAATAAATATATGGATAAAATTGAATTAACAGAAAACTTAAATATTTTAATAAATCAAAATTATTTAAAAGTTGGGACATTGATATTTAAATCATTAAAAGGTGTTATAATGGGATGGAGCAAATAATAGCTCAATTATAGCTGACTTATTTTTAAGCTTTATAGAATATGAATTTGCTCAGAATTGTGTAAAAAATCTAAATTAAATAAAGATATGAAATATCTGTTTCGATACATTTATAATATATTTGTATTTTATTCTAATAATTTTTATCTAAAAACGAACAAAGTTATCCAAGTAGCCTTAATCTTAATAAAACTAATATTGAAAACAATGAATTAAGGAAAATGCTATCAAAAGGGTATAAATATAGATTAAATACATTACAATTCGTTACAATTCTTAATAAAACTAATATTGAAAACAATGAATTAAGGAAAATGCTATCAAAAGGGTATAAATATAGATTAAATACATTACAATCAGCTTACTGTGGTAAGCTGATTAATAGTGAAAGTTCGAATATATCTAAGATAAACATTTGTAAAGATTATATATTTGATAAAATTAAAAATAAAATGAAAATAAGAAACAATTATAAAAGGAAAGATAAAATTAATAAAGATATGTATAAAGAACTTACTAAATTAAAGGATAACTATATAATAACAACTATTGATAAAGCTAGTAATAACTTTGTCTTCATATGCAAAAAGCTTTATTATGATATACTAATGAAAGAGGTTAATTCTAATGATTTAAATGTAAATCCCAACATATGAACGTAGTGAGTTGAGTTTAGAAACAATTATTACAAGTCATTGTACAATTTTGAATAAAAGGTATAATCAGATAAATTACATAAATAATGAATTACATAAATGAATCAGATAAATTACATAAATTACATAAATTACATAATTTTGAATTAATTTTAATCTAAAATTACATAAATCAAATCAGCTAACTTAGACTTATTTAATTTATTAATTAAATAAATAAATAATAATGCAAAATCAAAGTTTAAAAATCAAAATCAAAATTTTGGAATCTAAAATTACATAAAATGTAATATGAAATGTTATAAAAATTTAAAATTTTACATTTAAATGTACATTAGAATCCCTTAATATGATAATAAATATTATAATATAAAATATTATTAAATATTATAATATTCTTTATAAGATTGATATTATAATATATTATAATATCAATATTAATATTATTATATTAAATATAATATAATATTATATTATATTATAATATTAAATATAATATTATTATAATATTATAAATATTATAATATTTTGATATATTCAAATAATGCATCGATCTTAGAAGTATTACTAAAGTATAATTTAAGTATTTGTGGAAGAGTTTATTTCGCCTTCTATTATAGGAATAAGTGTTGAAACGTAATACATAGCAGTTCCTATGTATTATTGATACGGCTATTTTTCTGCTCATTTTCAAGCAAGTTTAATGAATTTTATTTCTATTTCTTATAATGGAGAATTATAAATCAACAAAATATTATTGAAATATTAAATTTACAATATAAATAAATCAACAAGATATTATCAAAATATTAAATTTACAATATATAAAATATAGCAGCAGGGCCAATATATATTGGCCCTGCTGCTATGTTTAGTCGAGGAATCGTGACCAAAAACTGAGAATATAGCATATCCTCTTAACGATTTATATTCCTTATTCGGATACATCATATATTATTTATTAGTGGATTCATAAAAATTGACTTTTATTTTAAATTCGATTTTAAATTTTAACTTTATATAGATATAAATTCTATAAAATTTTATATAATTATTTATTGCTTATATTTATTTTTATATAAAATACATAGACCGTTATCTTACCTTATTTGTTTTACTGACAACTTATTGCCGACCTGTTGATTAATTACAATATATTTTAATTTTACAACATTGTACAATTTAAAATGCGATTAGCAGAAAATTCTGTATTAGAATAAAGCTAAATAATCAAATTTCATCAGAGGAAGTATGATCATAATTCTGATATAGAATAAGGATCATAATAATACATCATAATACATGATCCATATTTAAATACGTAGAGTCAGTTAGCTGATCTAACTACTTAATTGCAGAATATGGCGCTGACTCGAAATTCATACAAATAAGATTAATATAATAATTAATATTAAATAATATTAATATAATAATTAATATTAATATTTATATCTCTATATAATCTAGTTTTGATTTTGTACTATTTTTTATTAGCAATATATAATTCTTATAAATATATAACTTTGGAAGTTAATTTTGCAAGATAACACTTTTGCTCCTAACATGCCAACAGCTAGTTATCATTGCAGTATCTGTTTATATAGAATTTGAAACAGTTTTAATTATTTTATTAATTAATAAAAACAATATAAATATTGATATAATAATCCAACGATATTTACAAAGCAATCACTTTTTTATTATCCCAGAAATCACTTTTTAGAATATCTCTAAGAGACATAAAAACAATCACTTTTTTATTATCTCAGAAATCACTTTTTAGAATATATCTAAGAGACATTATAATTTCTCTGTAATGTCTCTTTAGAGTTATTAATTATTAATCTCCTTAATTATTGGTGACTTTATTCTGATAACGGTATAGCTGCCAGAATTTTAAGTATATTTTTAACAAAATATTTGAATAGTTTTGATTGAATATTCTAATAATTTCTTATTTTTTATATTTTTAAATATTAAAAAATATTAAATATTTTATAAATATTTAATGCTTTTGCAATTTTGCATAAATCGTGAAACGTTATGAATACCAAACGAATATGAATATGAAACCTTATAATATTATTTTATTATTATCCTTATTTTTCGCATCCGATTTTAGGAATTGCAATAATATTTTATTTTATAAAAGAGAAATTTAATTTATTTATTTAATTTATTTTAATTTATTGGATAAAGTTAATTGATAAATAATTAAATTATAATTTAATTATTTTTATTTGAGACTTATAGTTCCATGTCAGTCGAATACTAACGATATTTATTAAGCAAATGCTTTGTTATTTATTTTCACATAAATCTCTTTTTATATTTATATTTTATAAATATAAAATATAAATGTAAATATAATATGAATAAAATGCATTAATTTTATGAATTAAAATGCTTCTTTATATTTTTGATATTTAGGGAAATTAAGTGAAATGCAAAGATAGTGATTAACACTATCGAATCGTTATGCATGATGCAGCCCTCCGACGAGTCCGAATTTTCAAATTTTTATTATTTAATTTATTCAATATCAATAATTTTCTTTATTACATTTAGTCGATTGACCAGCTAGCAAGAGAAAACATTCAATTGAAACGTGAATACGAAAGTCTTCTTTTAGAGAATAAACGGCCAAAGAAAATGACGTCGTCTTCAGATGACGGATCATTAAATACGTCATTGTCATCGAATGATATTCATTTATGCAAAGAATCGGTTGTGAATAAGCAAAAGCGTAACTATGAAAACGGCTAGCGATCTTCAAACTGTTCGTTTTTATTAATATTTTTACTGTTGCTTCTGTTCATTTAGGGAACTGACTATTTGTATGTACAAATCGAATCAAAAGAGTTTTTAAGCTTTTGCATATTTGATTGTTAAAAAAAACAATTCTTTTTCTATACGGTGCGAATACTTACTAAAATAATGTATATTATATATATAGATTAATTTATTAATTTCTCTAGTGCTATCGCCTGCAATAACTATTGTATCGCCTGCAATAACATTCCTTTAACTGATAATCTATTGTTGGAATGCATAAAATCTATTATGAATTATTTAATTATTTTTTTATTATTATTTAATAATAAAAAATTATTGTCCGATTTTAGTATTTTTTATTTATTATAGAATAAAACAATATTATACAATAAACAATATGTTTTGTATGAGAATAAGATACACCAGATAATCAAATTTCATCATAGGAAATACATCATTAGCATGCATTTGGACCCGCTGATATGTTAGGTCGAGGAATAGGGCGCCGAAATCTGATTACATAGCAGTTCCTCCTGGAGATCTATATTCCTTATTATGATATATCGTCTGTTATTTATTAGTCAATTCATAAAAATTGATTTTAATTTAAAATTTTAATAAAAATTTTTATCGTTATATAAATATAAATAAAATAAAATCTATTATGAATTATTATTTATAATTATATATTTACCCCATATGGGGTAAAAAATTACCCCATATGGAATTCCTTTTTGATCAAGAAAGTGATGAATTAGAAAAAGAAGATAATGAAAACTCAATACCCAACGAGGGCGATCTATTGGAAAGAAAGATAAAACAATCTATTACAAAGAATACAATAGAATGCTTTTTGGGAAAGCATTCTATTGAAGACCCAAAAAGCATTATATTGTATTCTTTGTAATAGATTGTTTTATCTTTCTTTCCAATAGATCGCCCTCGTTGGGTATTGAGTTTTCATTATCTTCTTTTTCTAATTCATCACTTTCTTGATCAAAAAGGAATTCCATATGGGGTAATTTTTTTAAACTATAAAAATAATAATGAGAAAAGTGATCTATAATAATGAGAAAAGTGATCTATAATAATGGGAAAAGTGATCTATAATAATGAGAAAAGTGATCTATAATAATGGGAAAAATGATCTATAATAATGGGAAAAGTGATCTATAATAATGGGAAAAGTGATCTATAATAATGAAAACCTCTTTATTAATGATATTTAATGATATTTTAATCATTTAATATTAATTATTAAAATGATATTTTAATGATATGTTTCTTGATATTTTAATCCTTTCCTATTTTCTTTTGTTGTTGCATATTATATATATTTAGTTTCTTACTTTTACTTAACTGACGTGATGTACAATTTTTTTACATCTATTTTTTAATAATAAAATATTATTTAAATGAATTAAATCTAATTTGGTTCCCTCAAATTGGCCATAGAAATAGGAAAAAAATGTAGACGAAAAAATTAGACGTCCCATGCGCCATTCGCATGAGCACGTCGGGTTGAGCGGGCTCCCCGAATTCATGCAGAGGCAGCTCGACAGAGGCGAAACACAATTTTTCTCCTTAGTTTGCAAATTATCTCGCTGCATGTCATTTGCAAATGGGTAATCTTTCGAGACTCAATAATCTTCAAAATTCTGGATGCCGCTGAACCAGCACATCCTGTAGTCGAAAATACAATCGGAACAAAGTTTCTGGCTTCAATTTACATTACACGCTCTTCATATTTTGCACGCTTTCGAGCCTCATGATACGGAAATGAAGCGGCTGCCAACTGAGAGTAAGAACTAACATGTGCATTAAACACGGCAACGTCCAGGAACGTTCGCTCGAACCGACTCTCAAATATACGCTGCATACGACACCAAGACGTGCGTCCAGGTCACGGCAGGTTGTTGCGGACACGAACAAAGGCTAACTTCCGACACCCTAAAGTACGGGCTCGATCTCTACACTGTGGCATACTTCGGTCAATTCCACAGCAAGAGATCCCGTATAGCATTGCGTCGAATGATAGGCAGACCGCCTCTTTTGCATGACAAGGCATGAAACAGGTAGGCAACTGCACCGCATACGCACACCATGTTCACGCGGTCATCTGGTGTCCAAACATAGCAGGTTGCAATTGCATCAGTAAATTCAGTTCGGGACAGGTGTACAATTTTTTTATTGTAAACATAATAATAAATAATAATACAGTTTAAAGGTTACGCGCAAATTAGACCGTACATTATAATTAATATAATGGGAAATTTGTGAAAATAAAATTATATTACGTGTTGCTTATGATGCCCCAACTATTTTTGTTAGTTGAAGCCCCCTTCTTCTAATGCAGTTAGACGCAGCACGGCATAAGCAGAAAGCTAACACTCGATTAGTCGACAATACATTCAGCATAGGGACGGTCATGATTAATCGCTTGTTTTCTTGCTATTGCCTTCAATAGATTTAATGCATTTGGATCGATTCCACCGGAACAAGTGAAGATTGCAGGCATAAACTTGTCTCGTTCGATAACCCTGATTCGTTCATCGTATTTAGCACGTTTTCGTGATTTATGAATTGATTTATTCAAACTCCGATGATCTCGATTGGGAGTGTGAATTGGCGTGGCTGTTGAACACTACGACAGGTGTACAATAACTACTAAAATTTTCTTAAACAACTATATAACTACTAAAATTTTTAAGAAAGGAAATCGTAATTAACAATCGTAATTTTTTTGTCTTCTATATGCTACGCCCTCAGCTCACGTGGGATCTGAGCCCTCCAGCTAATCCAACACGCCGCTCTCCTACTGAAACACCCAGGGTATTTCACCCCCGAAGAATCCAATCGAGGCGAACTATGCTCGGTAATCGGGAGATGAGGAGCTTGAGAAACCTTAGTCTTTGCTCTGGGGGACGTCCTCTTGAAAAGAAGACTAATCCTTAGATAGCCCAAGTACTCCAAAGGCGAACTTGGGTTTTCCCATTCAATGACAGATGCTGGGCTTGTTTCAGAGCCCATCTAGCTCTCTTGAGGATATGTTTGAGTCTATCCAGGTCAGCTTTCGCTGACCAGTTCACCGTAATCATAAACCCCAGGTATTTTACTCGACTTGTGAAGGTAGGGAGTGGTTGATTAGTCAAAATGGAAGCAAGAGCTGAGCGTGCTAGTCTCTTAAGTTTTGTCTTTGTCGCAGGGGCGCTATAAAATACCACCATCTGGCATTTAGAGCAGTAAAAACTAGATTGGAAATGGGCAGCTGATCTTTTAATCTTAAAAAGAAATGGCTGATGTCAGAGACTACATCCTTGCACCTGCGTCAAGAGATCATGGCTGTGGTATCATCAGCGTATACCACAAGATGTCGATCACGCTTAAAATTCTTGAATAGTACAATGGAGGCAGCAAGATATAAGATAGGAGAAAGAGGGGAACCTTGAGGCACCCCCCCGTAACAGGGTAGAACTGACGTGCATCAGGGTAGTCTTCATAGTAGAAACGCTTGGTGTACAGCAATATTATCACCTTGTTAACAATTCTCGCAGGCAACCCTAGAGACCTGAGAGAGGAGATAATGAAGTAAATAGAGATGCGGTCAAATGCAGCTGAAAAATCAAGGAAAACAGCCACAGCGAGTTGATGACTATTATCCCGACAAAACTGATGCACTTCACCTATTGCTGAATGGACCGAGCACCCTTTGACAAACCCATAAAAACTTGGCGGGATCAAGTTACGCCTACTTAAATGATCGTGGATTCTACCCGCAAGCGCTTTTTCGTAGATGGAGATAAGGGATTTTTGAATCGAAATGGGCCGCAGGTCTTTAGACATTAAACCGAACTTCGCTTGGGTAAAAAATACGACTAATATTGATGCTGGGTACATCGGATGGTAAGGCTAAAAGCATTGTTACGGCCATTTCTCTACTTTAATAGACTGTCAAAAGCTGACAGACACGAGAAGATTTTGGTGCGACGAATTCGGAGGTGCCAGAAAGTTGGCGCGACTGCTCAGTACAGATGGATTTCAACAACCACATCTTATAAAGCAGTAATATGCCGATGAGAGAATTACTTATTGAGCAATGAAAGGTGGAGGACGGTGGTTTATGAATAAGATAGTCGTTACTGATTCTGCGGAGTGCTGCGTTAATCCAACGACCAGTTATGTCGTTGAAATCACCAAGTAACCTGTCATAGCCACTGCCCAAAATACGATCTAGGAGGTCACGGTTCTTGTGAATCTCCCCTGGACGGATATAGATATTGGCTATACTGATGCGTTTCCCGGTTTACAGATTGATATAGCTAAACAAGACAGGGCTGGACAAGAGTAGTTTAACAGGAGGGAAGATATTAAGGAGCATTTAACTAGGGCTAAAATACCTTAAGATGAAGATGAGTGAGGGTTATGAACGAAGTAAAATGGGTGTAGATGTGCTTAGGGATAAATCAAGTAATGTCCTGAGGAGAGGCGGATAGACCACGTCTTCTGAAGGGCTATAATATCTGCATCTTTACCAGATAGAAGGCTAAGGTCAGAAGCACCTCCCGAATTCCACTGAAGGATTTTCAGTGAAAAAGGCTCTTGATTACTTTGCATTGCGTTAATTCAGCTGGGTGGGGTGCCTCCTCCAGGTCGCTACCGAAGGTAAGAAGGCTGCCCTTCTCACACCCACCCTGACAAGTTGGAGACACTTGCCCACGGGCGATATCATCATTTCCCAAGGTGGATACGGCTGCCAATGTTCAGTTAAATTCAACTTGATTTGCAAGCTTAATCGACGGAGGGTTTTGTGTTCTGGAAGAAGAAGTTGACCTCTTCTTGGACGCTAACTTCATTGTATTGGATGTTGCTCTCTTCTTAGAGATTTTGAGTTCAGGAGTAGAGATTGTATGTGTTTTGTACAAGGTATTAACCAAACCAGTAATTAGTAATTATGCTGGGCCCGTTTAAGAGCCCACCTAGCTCTCTTCAGGATACGTTTGAGTCTATCCATGTCAGCTTTCGCCGACCAGTTCACCAAAGCGGTGAACCCCAGGTATTTTACTCGACTTGTGAAGGTAGGGAGTGGTTGAGGCAAAATTGGAGGAGAGTGCAGAGAGTGTCAGTCTCTTAAGTTTTTTTTGTCGCAGGGGAGTCATGAAAAACTACCACCTGCGATTTTGCGGAGTTTAAAATAAGATTGAATTGGGGTAGCTGGTCTTTTAATCTTAAAAAAACGGCCGATGTCAGAGACAACGTCTTTACACTGCGTCCAGTGAACAGGGCTGTGATGTCATCAGCGTACACCACTAGACGTTGTTCACGTTTAAATATTTTAAATAGAATAATTGAGGCAGCAAGATACAAGATTGGAGAAAGTGGTGAACCTTGAGGCACACCCGTAATAGGGTAGAACTGACTCGCATCATGGTCGTCTTCATAATAAAATTGCTTGGTGTACAGCAGTATCTCCACCTTGTTCACTATTCTCACAGGCAACCCGAGGGACCTGAGAGAAGATATAACAAAATGAATGCAGATACGGTAAAATGCAGCGGAAAAATCAAGGACAACAGCCACAGCTAGCTGATGACTGTACTCCTAACAAGTCCATGCACTTCACCAACTGCTGAATGGACCGAACGACCTTTAACAAACCGATGGAATCCAGGTGGGATTAAATTTCGCATAATCAGATGATCGCGGATTCTACGCGCAAGCACTTTTTCGTATATCGAAACGAGGGAATTTTAAATCAAGATGGGCTGCACGTCTTTAGGAGAAGAAACCGGAGACTTTTTTTGAAATAAAAACTCTTTTGCTTATATTGATGCCGGCCACATCGGATGGGGAGGTTAGAAGCATTGTGACGGCCACCTATCTTCTTTGATCGGCGGTCAAAAACTGACAGACACGAGAAGAGAGTGGAGCAACAGATTTGCAGGTGTCCGGAAGAGGCCCCCAGACGTTGAGAATATCTGGGACAGATAGGTCTCTACACCTGAAGTCTATCCAAGGAGGGATTGGTTGCGGATATTGAGTGGCTCTATAGTTGTGTAGGGCAAGTGACTCCTCTAAAACTTTATCAAGGCCTATACTACCGATCCAACCCAAAGCCCTATCTTTCCAACAAACAAACTTCTCTTTCTTGAATATCTTCCAAAAGGAAGACTGGGAAGAGTTAAGACGAGCAATGCTCGCCCTATCCATACTTAGCTGGAACCAATATCTGGACCGCCAGTATTCATTCGAGAGGGTCTGCCTGGCGGAGGAAGAGAGATTAGGGAGGTTCAGCAGTTTAGCTAGGACCTTGAGTTTTGTCGGTGTGGGATCGAAAATGCGACCTTTATAGGTTGTCGAAAGTAACGCTGTAGCTTGCGAAGATTTGTAGGAATTGAATTCGGTTAAACTCTCATTTCCAATTCGTGGGAAGCATTGGATAACTGCTTGGAAGCCACTCTGATCGTGTCAAAGTGGAATTTCCTCCGAAGCAGCGTATCCTCCTCTATCCGCCAGCGAATTAGATCATGAGATGTTGACGCGACTGCTCCGTGCAGAAGGGTTTTAATAGCCACCTCTCAAGGAACAGTAATAAGTCGAGGAGTGAATTCGTTGATGTGCAATGAAAGGAGGGGGACGGTGGTTTGTGAATAAGATAACCGTTCCTGTCTCTGCAGAGTGCTGCATTAATCCAACGACCAGTTCTTTCGTTGAAGTCACCTAGTACCATGTCATAGCCGCTATCAATAATCTTATCCAGGAGATTACGATTCTTGTGAATCTCTCCTGGACGAATGTAGACATTGCCTAGACTGAGGCGTTTACCGTTCTTAACGAGTGAAACTACTAGACAAGACAGGGTTGGACAAGAGTAATTTAGCAAGAGGGAGAACCTTAAAGAGCATTTAACTAAGGTCAAGAGTCCTTGAGAAGAAGAGGAGTGAGGCGGGGGTTATGTGGGAGTATAGTGGGAATATATGTGCTTAGGGATCAATCAAGTAATGTTCTGGGGGAGACGGATACTCACCATTGTGGCAGATCAATTGGACGGGGGCAGCCAACCTAGACAGAGCTAGGTGCAGGAGGGTTGCCCCTCCTGCCACTAGCCTCATTCGGAACCGGAGCTCCCTGGGCAATGTCTTCATTTCTCGTTGAGGCTACTTTCTGCTGAATTAGTTTCCCCACTTTTTTGGGGGGCACTGACTTTGCCAAAGCCTCTTTTTTCTTAGACTTCGGAGAGGGAACAGAGGATAAAGGCTTCGCTTCATAGACCATACAAAGGGCCAAAACCAGATGAGCTATCATCTGTTCCAGCTGGGCCAAAATGGACTTTTTATTGGATGCCAAAAGATCCAATATATCTGTATTAGTCATTCTGTCAAGAGCCGAAAAACCAGAAAGACCTTTTGAAGGGGGTCAGAAAAGGCACTTCTGTACGCCTTGAAGAAAACGCAGCTTCTCGACCATGCTGATGTCTGCCAGCACAATTGCTACAGCATTGTGCAGCATCGCATTTCTCCCCTTTATTCGAGCTGACACAAGCCTCAGAGCTGCATACTCCACAAATGTGCTTGGAGGAGCAAGACGATCCCCAGTGCCCCCAAGCATGGCATACATTACAATGGGGATACATCCTGTCATCCTGATCGATTATCATAAACTTCCAATTATACCCCATAAATAGGTTGGCGCCTGATTTCGACCAAGTAAGCGCAGTGTCAATGCCAGCCTTACAAAAGGCAACAGGCAATTCTTCACCCAATTTAGACTTAATTGTATGAATATCGTCAATGTTAAAGGCCATTTTTAGTTACTGTAAGTCATCCTCTTCCAACATAGGGGGAATTATTTATTTTTAGTGAAGCCTGTATAGGCTGTAGAGTAATCTTCCCTAATTGGGTTAAGTTCTTCTCAAAAAAATTTCGTATTCGTACAGAAAATCGGCGATGATGAACGAAATTCTTATTGATGTTTCATTCAAAATAGCGAACAGAGTTAAATATAACTCGATTTTTACACAATTGTGTGAACTCGCGTAAGAATAGATTAAATAGTTTTTGTCTTTCAAGAGGCTTGATAAAGGAGATAATCGCAAGGTTTTGCAATTTTTGAATAGGGGGAAGTACCCGGCCTCTTTGGTAAATAAGTGAAAAGATCACTAACCTAAGTCTTTGTTTGAATTGTTTTTACTTTGAGAAATAATACTCTTGCCAGGTTCAGAATCGTTGATTTTTGCTGCAAATTTGTTAGAGCTTTGAAGCTCCGACACTTGTATGCTGTTCACCATTTTCGGTATTCGGAATTGCCGTCATACTGTTCGTTGTAACGTTTTTGATGGAAAATTGTTATTCATATTATCGCTCCGACTTACACTTTTTAACGCTATGCATTGAAACTGACGTGGTGTACATTAATGTACATTTATCGCTACGTACCTACAACATGGGGAATTGCGGCGCCTCGTAATAAAGCTACAACGGAATATGGGGAGCGTCAATATATAAAGCCACTATCGCAAATAATGTGTTGACAAGAGGAATTGCTCTCCTTGAAATAAAGCTACAGCGGAACATGGGAAGCGTCAGTATATAAAACTGCTATCACAAATTTTTTGTTTAGCCTGGCGATGATAACAGTTAGTTACCGACAATTTGCTGTTAGACCTCGATTGAATAAAGAATATTTCTAAAATCATTATACTTTGTATTAGTTACTTTCCTATTATTTACTTTACGATTGCAACCCACCATGTTGGATCATTTGAACGCCGAAATAGCTTTAGGCCAATAATATATTTAATCGGTTTATATCGACATATATTTTCATACGCAAACGAGTGTATAAATATCGTTACGACTGCAAAAGATTAGCAAATCATACAGTGTATCTATCAACAGGACGCTTCGAAATTCAAATTAAATTCTTACATCAAAAAAATTGTCTTGATTACTAAATACTTACAATTGTGAGAGCAGAATACTATACGCAGAAGTATTGAGAGCGGAATCGAGTCATCAGGGAAGTATTATCACATTTTACATCAGTTTACAAAAAATCCGATCCGCACCAACAGAACAGGCAGAGATTCTTTCAAAATCGGCCTTCAACCCTTTTTAGGGTACAACCTACGCTTTTCGGTTATAAACACGGATGAACATACTTTCCCGCATTGCAACCAGTGCCACGCTTGGGGCACTGTGCTTCCAGCTGCTGCAAACCGAAAACATGCGGTATTTGCAGTTTTTCTTTTTGTCAGGGACCTATTGCTGTTTCTGAGTCAAAAAAGGGGGCTTCGGCCCATACCGTCCCTCCTATTAAGATTGGGAAGATGATTAAAGAAAAGAAGACATCTCGGGGAAATGAAGATGCTGCGCATGGGCAAGTACCTACCCTGGTTGGTGCTAGTGGCGGGAAGGCCAACCTTCTTGTCTCTAGCTCTGTCTAGGTAGGCAATCCCACATTCAACTAATCCATCACAATGCAGAGTACACGTGAGCCTTTTTCACTGAATATTCTTAAGTGGAATTCGGGATGTGCTTCTGCCCTTAGACTTCTATCTGGAAGAGATGCAGATGTTAGAGTCTTTCAGGAGACGCGGTGTATCCGTATCCCCCAGGACATTACTTGATTTATTCCAAAGCACATTTGTTCCCACTATACTCTGTACATAACTCCATCTCACTCCACTTCATCTCAAGGACTTTCGACCTTAGTTAAGTGCTCGTTAAGATCATCCCTCCAATTAAACTATTCATGTCCAGCCATGTCTTGTTTAGTAGTTTCACTCTGTAAGAACGGTAAACGCCTCAGTCTAGCCAATATCTACATTCGTCCAGGGGAGATACACAAGAACCGTGATCACATGGATAGTATTATAGACAGCGGCTATGACATGATACTTGGGGATTTCAGCGACAGAACTGGTAGTTCGATCAATGCAGCACTTCGCAGAGCTAGGAACGGTTATCTAATTCACAAACCACCGTCTCCTATCTTTCATTGCACATCAACAAATTCTATCCTCGACATTTTACTGTTTCACTCTAGCTGGTTTTTAAAACTCCTATTATTTACTTTCATTATTTACGTCCATTATTTACTTTCATTTTTTACTCCTATTATTTACTTTTATATTATTTACTTTATTTACTTTATTATTCACTTTACGATTGCAACCCACCATGTTGGATCATTTGAACGCCGAAATAGCTTTAGGCCAATAATATATTTAATCGGTTTATATCGACATATATTTTCATACGCAAACGAGCGTATAAATATCGTTACGACTGCAAAAGATTAGCAAATCATACAGTGTGTCTATCAACAGGAGCAGTCGCGCCAGCAATTGTCCACCTCGTATGACCTAATTCGTTGGAGAATTGAGGAAGATACGTTGCTTCGAAGGCGGTTTCACTTTGATCCGATCAGAGTGGCCTTCTTTCAGGCGGCTATCTAACTCTTTCCCATAATTGGAAATGAGAGTCTGACCAAATTTAATACCTACCTCTTTTCGCAAGCTACCGCGATTCTATCGACTACCTATAAAGGTCGTATATACAATCCCACTCCGACAAAACTCAAGGTCCTAGCGAAATTTCTTAACCTCCCTAATTTCTCTGTTTTCGCCAGACAGGCTCTCTCGAATGAATACTGGAGCACTAGATACAGGTTCCAGCTGAGTAGGGATGGGGCGAGTATTGCTCGTCTTAACCCTTTTCAGTCTTCCTTTTGGAAGATATTCAAGAAGGAGAAGTTTGTTTGTTGGAGGGATAGAACATTGGGTTGGATAGGGAATGTAGGCCTTGATAAAGTTTTGGAGGAGTCACTAGCCCTACACAACTATGGAGCCACTCAATCACCTCAACCAATCCCGCCTTGGTGTAACTTCAGGAGTAGGGATCTATCTGTTACGGATATCCTTAACTCCTGGGGTCCACTCCCGGGCACCTCCAAATCCATCGCTCCACTTTCTTCTCGAGTCTGTCAGCTTTTGACAGCCGAACAGAGAAGAGAGGTGACTGTCACAATGCTTCTAGCCTCCCCATCCGATGTAGCACGCATCAATATTAGTTAGAGAGTTTTCATTCCTAAGAAAAAATCCTGCTCATGTCCTAAAGATCTGTGACCCATTTCCATTCAAAATGCCCTCGTGTCGAATTACGAAAAAGCGCTTGCGCGTAAAATCCGCGACCATTTAAGTATACGTAATTTGATCCCTCCAGGTTTTCATGGGTTCGTCAAAGGTTGCTCGATCCATTCAGCAGTAGGTGAGGTTGATCAGTTTTGTCGGGTAAATCGCCATTGTCTTGCTGTTGCTGTTTTCCATGACTTTTCTGCTGCATTTGACCACATCTCCATTCCCTTTGTGATCTATTCTCTCAGGTCCCTTGGGTTGCCTGCGAGAATTGTGAACAGGATGGAGATTCTGCTGTACACCAAGCGATTTTATTATGAAAACGACTCTGATGCGCGTCAGTTCTACCCTATTACGGGTGTGCCTCAAGGCTCACCTCTTTCTCCTATCTTATATCTTGCTGCTTCCATTAACCTATTTAAAATATTCAAACGCGAACAACGTCTAGTGGTATACGCTGATGACACCACATCCCTATTCTCTTGACGCAGGTGCAAAGATATAGTCTCGGACATCAGCCGATTCTTTTCAAGATTAAAAGACCAGCTTCCCCAAGCCAATCTTATTTTAAACTCCGCAAAATCACAGGTGGTAGTTTTTCATGGCTCCCCTTCGACGAAGAAAAAACTTAAGAGACTAGCACTCTCTGCACTCTCCTCCATATTTGCCTCTGACCCACTCCCCACCTATACAAGTAGAGTAAAATACCTAGGGTTCACCGTTACGGTGAACTGATCCGCGAAAGCTGACCTTGATAGACTCAACCATATCTTTAAATAAGCTAGGTGAACCCTGAAACGGGATCAACATCTGTCATTGAAAGGGTAAGCCCAGTTGTGCCTCTAGGGCACTTGGGCTATCTCGGGATTAGTCTTCTTTTTGAGAGGACGTCTCCCAGAGTAAAGGCTAAGGTTTCTTAAGCTCCTCGTCTCTCGTTTACCCAGCATAGTCCGTCTCGATTGGATTCTTCGGGGGGGGGGGTGAAAGACCCCGGGTGGTTCAGTCGGAAAGCGGCGTGTTGGATTAGTTGGTAGGCTCTGATCCCTCCGGACCTGAGGCCGTAAAACTGAAGTATAAAGAAGACGACTGAAAATGTGCACCAATTGAATTTATTGTCTATATTGATACGTAAAAACTTGTATACTATTATTTTTATTAACAAAATCTTTATTTATTTCATACGAATGCTGAAATGAATGAATTCCGAATAAATTTTCAAGAATTTAAAGATTTATTTATCATATCAGCTAGCTGAGTCTGCGTGTTTTATTCTAAACTAAATAAAAGACAAATATATAATTATAAATAATAATTCATAATAGATTTTATTTTATTTATATTTATATAACGATAAAAATTTTTATTAAAATTTTAAATTAAAATCAATTTTTATGAATTGACTAATAAATAACAGACGATATATCATAATAAGGAATATAGATCTCCAGGAGGAACTGCTATGTAATCAGATTTCATCGCCCTATTCCTCGACCTAACATATCAGCGGGTCCAAATGCATGCTAATGATGTATTTCCTCTGATGAAATTTGATTATCTGGTGTATCTTATTCTCATACAAAACATATTGTTTATTATTCATTCGTAACATTTTTCGCTTATTATTTAAATTTATTTTTAATTATATTTTTTGTTGATTTATATATTGTAGATTTAATATTTTAATAACATTCTTTTGATTTATACTTATCCGTTATAAAGAAATAGAAAACAATTCATAAAACTAGCTTGAAAATTAGCAGAAAAATAATGTCGTATTATTATTTTTAGTATTTCTGACAAAAGTTATATTATCTGGAAAACAAAGTCCGCCGGTCAATAATAACTTGTCAACATAATAATTGAGTCAATAATAACTGAGTCTACATATTTTACACTATATATAAATAAAAATAAAGATAAATAATAGATCATTATATAAGATTTTTTATAATTAATATTTATGCCAAGTTAAAATTTAAATTTAAAATAAAAATCAATTTTTATGAATTGACTAATAAATAACATATTATGTATCCGAATAAGGAATATAAATCGTTAAGAAAATCTGCTATGTTCTCAGATTTCGTTTCATATTCCCCGACTCAACATATACATGCAATATTAAACTGCAATATTTTATATATTGTAAATTTAATGTTTTAATAATATTTTGTTGTTTTATTATATAAACTTATTAAATATTAAGATTAATATTAATATTAAAAGTATAAAGTATATAATTTATATAATTTATAAAGTATAAATTTAAACTTGAATATTGTTATTATTAAAAATTATTATTATATTTAATTTATTATTAAAAAAGGATATTGTTATAATTAAAATTATAATATCACAATTCAAATTAATAAATTCAAGTCAATTGAACTTGTCAGTAGAACAAATCTGATAAATGAATCTACGTATTTTAAAATATATAAATAAAAATAAATATAAATAATAAATAATTATTTTAGATTTTATACAATTTATATTTATATCGAGTTACAACTAAAAATTGAAATTTAAAATAAAAGTCGATTTATGAATTGACTGATAAATAATAGACGATGTTTAAAGAATAGATAAAATAATGATAATAATGATTAAAGTTATTAAAATTCAAAATAAAATCAATTATTATAAGTTGACTTATTATCATCTTTTTTTAGAGATGACTTACGGTTATCTCTAAAGAAGATAAGTTCCTTGATCTCTTTCAATTGGCACAACCTTTGAGATTAATTCGTTTCATAATTATAAATATAAATTATTATTAAAAAAGGATATTGATCATATTCTTTCGCAGAATAAGCAAGAAACAAAAAGTTACAAAAGTAACGGTTGCACAGTTACAAAAGGCAATTTTAGCGCCCTTATTATACAGGGTTTTATCGACAATAAACACAGCATTCGAATCATCGGAAAGATCTAGTGTGAACTTAAGAAGCATTTGCTTAATACCTGATCTTAACGATAATGAGCTACTGTATAGAAAATCTATATGGTCGACGATACTACGACTGCATAATAAATTCTAGAAAAAACTGTTTTTCTACGGATTGCTTTAAATCAGTAACACCGTTATCAGGATGTTGCCCAATTTACACACTAAAGAAATCAGAAGGTTGTGCATTGACTCCTCTTTCAATATGTTCTAGCCCTTATGTGTCATCCAATTGCGATAGGTCATATTTATCAGCATATTGCTGTCGTCCGTGTCGTCCGCGTCGTCCCTTCTATCCTTGCTATCTACCTTCACGTATTGGATATGAATGCTGCGATGGGTCATTAGTTTCGTATCGTGCTAATTGCCCATTTAAGCCTGCTAGAAACTGCTGTAAAACTGTTGATTATTGCATTTACAATTACTAATTACCAAAAAAGTGTGTACAAAAATAATATTACCCGAAAAAACGTGTGTACAAAAATAATCTTTTCCACTTCAAAAGTGTATTTTTTAAATAAAAAATAATTATAAATAATTAACGTCGCTAACTAAAGTTCTAATTTTAAATTAAATCAGCTAACTGAGTCTACGTATTGTTATATAATTATAAAATAAACAAAACATAATAATGCTAAATCAAAATTTAATAATTAAATAATAAAATTAATAATTGTTTTTAGATTTTCTATAATTTTAATCAAGTTAAAAAATAAAAATAAAAAATAAAAAATAAAATTTAAAATAAACGTCATTTTTATGAATTGACTAATAAATAACAGACGTTGTATCAGAATAAGAATTAGAGGTCATCAGGAGGAACTACTATGCTATCAGGTTTCGGCCCCTAACTCCTCTACCCAACATAGCAGCGGGGCCAAATACATGCTAATGATTATATCACAAGATAGTTCAAATATATTTGACATACATAATATATAAATAATTTAATCAGGAATGTGTTATTAATAATGAATTCCTTTTAATTATTTGATAATTATAATTAATTACTACTTCATTAATAATTTAATAATTACTAATTATTTACTTAGAATGACAAATTAAAAAGATCTCGAAAATAATTTAAATGAATCAATTGTTCTCGATTTTAGTTACATTTATTTAAGTTTAGAAAATATATTTTAATTATGAACATTTTAGTACAATCATAAACATTTAACATAAAATACGATGCGATTTCTATCATTTACAGAACTCTAAACTGATCATTGATTAATAATTAATCATTACATGCAATGTTTTGCCCTATTAGTTACACGCTGAAGCTTGCCGATAACAGCTGTAAATTATCAACATTGCCTGACAATTTAAATGACAATGTTCGGTAATCTGTTAAGAATACATAAGCTGTAAGAATACATACATTTAACTAATTCATGTTTACTCATTATCGAAATGCTATTAAATTATCAATGACATTAAATAATAAAAACAGTAGGTCGCTTATTTTAATTTTTTAAATGAATTAAATTAAAAATTAATTAAAATTAAAAATTAATTAAATCAAATTAATTAAACAAATTAACATTTTGTTCTTGGATTGAATATATAAATATTTATAAAACAATATTTATCAAAAATTTCAATGTTTGTTAAAATATCGAATAAATTACAAATTGCAAGAATTGTAAATAATTGATCCACTATTTATAAAGAATTATTAAAGCTGGATAAAAAGGGAGGAATTTTATTTGATTTTTCGCTAACCTCTGTTACCATCTTCAGAAAATTACTCTCTTGATTTCGATTTTCCCTAAGCTTCTCGATAACTGCAGACTAGTTGATCCATATCATTGTCGAATGATTGTAAATAGTTGATAATAATCCATTATTGATAAAGAAT
This sequence comes from Pomphorhynchus laevis, assembly GCA_012934845.2. NCBI lineage: Eukaryota > Metazoa > Acanthocephala > Palaeacanthocephala > Echinorhynchida > Pomphorhynchidae > Pomphorhynchus > Pomphorhynchus laevis. Next base: position 77,013 of record WNNJ02001590.1, on the reverse strand, counting down.
TATTGGAGCTGGATCATAAAATGGGGTTAAATTTTATTTGATATTTGGTTAACCTCTGTTAGCATCTTCAGAAAATCATATTAATTTTTTAAAGATGCTAGCATAGTTTAGCGAAATATTATCAAATAATAAATATAAATATAATCGAAAATTATACAATCTAATAACCATACAATTTAATATTATTAAATTATTTGATAACTGCAATTTGTTAAAGAATTATTGGAGCTGGATCATAAAATGGGGTTAAATTTTATTTGATATTTCGCTAAACTATGCTAGCATCTTTAGAAAATTAATATGAATATTAATTTTTTAATATTACGAACAAATATTGATTTTTCAATATTTTTATTATCAGTAACCGAAAAATCAATTTATATATAATATGGTTTATATCAACTTTCTATAAACGAAGGTATATATACGAATTTATTTATATAATTTTATTTATATAAACAAATATGAATATACGAATTCAATACAGATTATCTTTCCAATATTTTTAGTTTAATATTACATTTCAATATTAGTAGATATATATAGATTATCATTCACAATTTAAATTCACCAAAAGTTTAGTAGAATATATTGTAAAACAATAATTATGAAAACTTCTTATTATAAAAAGCTTATCATACAAGAAATAGCATACAATATATCATGCAAGAAATATTATACAAACGAGATATACACAGAATATTATACACAGAATATACACATATATTCTGCTATATTACAACCACCTAATGGATCACAATCAAGAATAAGCAGTGAGAATACTATCGTTCAACCGTCGAACCGTTGTTGCTCTTGCACTGGACCTAATACAATATGCAAAGCATGTTTGCGTACTGACTCAGGAATGACTTGGGCAGATTGTTGTGTAACATCGTATGCTAATCTTTATTATTGTAAAACAACAATTATGATTTGAAAGAGTTTGAAAGAATTATGTTACAACTTGTATTTACAACACGAACAAGAAAAAGGACTATAACCTGTAATCTTTTTTAAAATCTTCTTCGGGAAGCTTAACCTGGAGCGTTTCGACCGTGATCTACTCATCGTTACAGGATGGTCTCGTCAGTTTGGACTGTAGCTGCACAACTTAGACTTACTTTACTTTTTTTGTAAACCTCAGAAAGTAATTTGCAAGGTACACGCTCCTCAAAAGGTTGTATAACATTACATCAGACACGAAACGTGAAAGGTGGCTTCACAGGACATCACGTGTGCTATCGTTCATTTCTTCTTACGTTTGCTAAAATACTGTAGCATGCGAGCATACATGATCAGTAAGTGAAATCTCGAGCAATAATCTCCAGTGTATATTCACGTCAATGACAATTGTTAGTGCACAACTAACAAAACCATACTGCAAGTAATGACGCTTCTGAAATAAGAAATATTAATCTGAAAGAATTAATCTGAAAGAATTAATCTGAAAGAATTAATCTAAAAGAATTATGTTTCAACATTTTTTACAACTAAAAAGAACTAAAACCTGTAATGCTTTTTTAAAAGCACAATATTCGATAAACACTCGATTAAATTTTCCGGAAAAAGTAAACTAAAATATGCATATATTAAATTATTTAAAAAAATTTAAAGAGAGTCAATATCATTGCAAATTGTTGCAATTCTTAAAATTTCATTATTTAATGTATTATATTTTATATATGGTATGCATGAATGCTCATGCAAAAATATGTTTCTTGTAAATTTAAATATATCATCTTTACGATATAAATTAGAAGTAGTTTTTATTGATTTTAATTTAATGTTTATATCTAGATATACACCTTCTTTATCATTAATATTGGTTTTGTTAAGAATAAGGCTTTCTGGATAAATTTGTTCACTAATTGAATAAAAATTATTAGAATTAAATACACATATATTATCAATATGTCGAAGAAAGCCTTATCAGAAAGCCTTATGTCAATATAAGGCTTTCTAGATAAATGTGTTCGCTTATTGAATAAGAATTCTTAGAATTAAATACACATATATCATCAATATATCAAAACATATATTTCATATCGTTATATAATTTATATTTATTTTTTAAACAGTTATGAACAAATTCATATTCTATAAAGCTTAAAAATAAGTCAGCTATAATTGGGCTACTATTACCTCCCATTAGAACACATTTTATTTGTATAAATAAAGATGTCCCTACATTTTAATAATTTTGATTTATTAAAATATTTAAGAATTATAATAATTCAATTTTATCCATATATTTATATTTATTTGATGGTTTAATTTTTGTTAGATAGGCGTTAATTATTTATAGCTAAAATAACATATAGCAGAATTTTCATATGTTAACACAAGTATTAGAATAGTTTTCTAATGTTTGAAAATTATTTCAATTTTTAAAAAATTAGAAATTACTACTTTTAATGTATTTAAAAACTACTACTTTAATTTTTGTCGATTTGTTTATTTAAAAATGTTTTGCGATGCTCTTCAGTCATTAAAAGTATCCAAATAAACTGGTATACTCTACATAAAGAAGAATAGTTTTAAGAACAAATTTTAAAACGTATTTTTGAGTTGTTAAAATCAATTACACAAAGCGCTAGTTTAACTGAAGGCTTTATCTATTTAAGCACTGAAATTAATAGCGTAGATATGATTGATAGGCATTATTGCTTAAAATATAGTTGAGAAACTCTTCTCTTGTAACAGATCCACTTTGGGAGTAATATTGACTAGTAGCATGGGTAAAAGATCCGCCCATTTGCTGAGTAAATGGTGAATGTACACCATGTGAGTATTGTTGATGTTGAAAACCGTGTTGTTTAAAAGGATTATGCATTGATTGATGACTTAGTAGATCTGGCCGAAACGAAGACTGTAAAGGGTTGACATCGCATAGAATATTGAGAGACTTTGTTATATTTTCTGCATCCTTATAACTTATTCGTTCAGGAACGTATCCTCCAAAATAGCAAAGAAGGAAGCGCTCTATTCTTTCATTTGTTGATAATCCTAGGTATTCAAAATTAAATTATACATTGGACAATATATACACAATGCAGATTAATTCAGTATTATACGACAGTAAATGTTAATATAGAATTTATGTTGTATATTATTAAAATTATAAAATATTATGTATGATATATTATTTACATGCAAGATTCACAAGTTCAGCTCGCTACGTCGCTACGCTCGCCGAAAATATCTTAAAACTTAAACATACGACTGTTTTAAATCTAATAAAATCTGTAACGAAATGCCATCAACATTGTTGTCGATCCAATGGACAACACGCGTTATGCAAAGAATGTTTTCACACGATTTCATGTGTGAAATCAGCTAGGCTTTGCATAAACTGCCTTCCGGACAGTAAGTGTTCTAATAGCAGCAAAACATCTATTGTTTCTTCTACATCCTTGTAACTAAATGATACAACACCTGCCTCCTCTGCTAGTCCTCCTCTGCATCCAGTAGTGAGAGAGATCTGGCACTGATGAGTCATTGTGATGACGAAACGGCATTCGTCATTCTTTCGCGTCGGGATTATATGGGATTACAAAAATTCACGCGGAATGGTACCAATTGAGAAAAATTCATATTAGAAGTAAACCGATATAAAGATACCTTGTGCTGGCATTTGCCAGTACTTTTGTGCTAATTATCCTATTTGGTGAAGCTGTAGTGCTGGTTCAGCACTCTACGATGATGCTACTAGAGGTTTTCTAGCACGTCATTCACATGATTCATCCGTTGATTGCCGTATGCTAGTCCTCCTCTGCATCCAGTAGGAGGAGGAATCTGGCACAGATGAGTCATTGTGATGAAGAAACGGCATTTATCATTTTTTTAGCGTCGGGCTTATATGTGAATACAACGTCTGTCATTCCTTTGCATACTTCTGATAGTAATCTAGATTCTTCTGAATATGTGTGCTTCGAAATTAAGTATGTTATCATAAATATGTAAGTATGTTATCATAAATTGTAAAAAATTGTTCGACTTTCTCCTACTGTACATTCAACACTAATTAATAGCGAAACATCAGTGTAGAGGGTTTATTTAATGTAGAGGGATATTTTGCTAACCTCTGATAGCATCTTCAGATAATTACATCTTCAGGAAAATAGGTAATTATCTGAAGATGTTAAAATAGCATGCAAAGATACAAAAGCATGTTTTATTCCTGGAATTTATACATTTGATATCCAATATTTTAACAATAAGCTATCGAGCAAAAGATCGTTGTGTGGCCTGCAGAGTCATGCGATATCAGCTTACACACAAATCAATCAACGAATTTTGAAAAACGAATCAATACCAATCAAGATTTGCAAGACAAATAAAACTTTAAATTTCTTGAATCAGGTTTTAAAATCAATCAGAACAGCACAATTTACCAAGAATTGAATAATTTTATAAATTTTTGTTGTATTAATTGTTTATTAATTAATTTTTATTTCGCTAATGTACACCTCTTTACATTTTTATGAATTAATTTACAACAATAAAATTTTAAATATTTTGTTTAGCTAGAAACTTAATTCGCAAGTTGGTATGCAATTATGCTTTATCATCGAGCGATTTTATCTTACATTACTTCTGAAATTAATCCAATTTTAACGATTTCAAATTATTAATCTCAATAAATTCGTTTTTCAAACGATTATTAATTATAGCATCTTAACTTAATATTAAATTAATATTAATTTCACATTCCATATTAATTTGTAAAATCTTAACCTTTCTTTTATTATTAGTTTGTATCTTTTAGTTTAAACCACTTCAGTACAAATTCGAACATATTTGCATCATGATATAAAACTGAAACAATAATATGTTTTTATCATTGAAGCTGATCAAAAAAGGGGAAAAATTTATTTGATATTGTGCTAACCTCTGTTAGCATCTTCAGATAATTATTCTGGATTTTAATTAATCATTTAATTAAATCAAAATTAATTAAATGCTATTTAATTATTTATCATTTCGTTGTAAAAGAATACTAAAAAAACTTTGGAAAAATGTGGTTTTTAATTTTCGAAAATTCGTTAGTAATTTAAATTTTAGTAATAATTATATATTAAGGCCAATTTGCGGGAACCTAGTCAGTTGTAAACGTTTATCGAGTTAATAATAAATTTATAAATCAAAAAATAAATTTATAAATAAAAAAATAAAATAAATTTATTATAACATTTTTCCAAAGTTTTTCTTGCAGAGTAATTATCTAAAGATGCTAAAAGAGATTATTACAATATCTACATAATGCTGGGATCCATTATCATTCACAGTAGATTTTGTCGTTTTCCTCCGTTTCCACATATTTTAGTAATAAATCCTTAAGTTGAATATTGCATTTTAAGCTCTTAAAATTTTTGTTTATAGTAATAAATTCGTTAGTAATTACAAGTGCTCAGTGAACTAATAACTAAGTTTACCTTAAAGTTTACTTAAATATAATAACTGTTTCTTTACCAAATAGATTTCTATAGTTGCGGTCGTCCTTCGGATGGGCTAGTTCTTGCTGTTAATTGACTTTACCGTTCTTCATTGAAGAACTCGGTTTTTCTTAAAACTCCAATTATCTCTATCGTTGCATGTTACAGATGAAATATTTCATGCTATCGATAGTATAAAAACCGTAAATTTAATATTTGTGGCTGGTGATTTTAATGTGCGATTTATCTTTCCTTTCCAGATTGTCAGATGGGCGATTGTCAGAACACATAAACCCGTATCCTGCGTTTTTGACTTAAACTGGTGGCGAACTACAACCTCCTCGTTCTAAGCCAAATACGGGCAGAATTGTATGGAATTCGAAAATCGACTTTAACGTATTGTTCAATCGTGCAATTTACTTAAATCACTAAAGATTGAAGAGTATTTCTTATTTGACCTCATCGCTTTTATCAGCTTGCAAACACAATTCAAATATATCTAAGAAAGTAGTAATTTTCAGGAAGCCTGGTTGGTTCAGGGAATTACAGCGAGACTTAAATGCATTAAATAAAAGTCTTCGATTTGATTTGCATTAAAAAATTACTTTATACATATGCTTTGGTTATATATTCAACTTGTAACAGAATTTTGCAAAGCTAGTCTCTTAGATGAGGAACAACGAATTTTACGTAAAGCAAAGTATGCTCCATGGTAACTTAGTAAAGGAGGCCACAGAACCATCTCTAGATTTTATTTACTCCACTGATATTCACATTTTTTATATAATTCAGTCTTACAAGAAATTCCTGTTTTGTTGATCAATATATTTAATTTAAATGTTATTGACGATACGGATTCGCTTAAATTACGTCTAGTGAAGTGCACAAATCCATTTACATTTTGAAGAATAATAAAGCCACTGGGTTAGATCAATTTTGTTTTGAGCATCTAAAATTGACTATTGGGCGGTTGGTTAATAATAGGACTCTAATTTACTATTTTGCTGAATGATCATCCGATTCCATTATCTTGGTGTGCCGGTTTAATAAATTTTTTTACAAGGGTAAAGGAGATTACATTTCTTTAGATTTATATTGCGGAATTGATATTATTAATAATTCCTATAAGTTGATCATGTAAGTTATGTCTATGCGGTTAATAAGCCATGTAAAATATCTGCTTAAAGAGCAATATGATTTTCGGCTACACCAGTCTACTTCAGACGCTATAAAGATTATGCGTGGTGTTAATAACTGTTTTCGGAGGTATATTTAGTTTTTCTCTGTGCTCATAGATTTTAAGCGAGCTTTTGATTCAGTGAATCGTGATTTTCTACTCAATAAGCTTCATAACAAAGTTCTTGTTAATGGCCTATTTCTAAATCTTCTACATTCGGTACTATAAAAGAGTCTAACGGTCTAAGCGTCTCGGCGCCGTTTATAGCTGATCATGGTGCTTTACAGTGCGATTCTCTGAGCCCACCGTTATTTTCGTTCTTTGTACTTGATATTTCTAGAGCTATCTTTCAATAATAACCTGATATAAAATGTATTCTATTGGAAACGAAGATTTAGAATTCTGAAACAGTTATAGCTATTTAAGTCTGCTACTGACGTCGAAATAGTCGTTTATAAAACATTCAAATTGTACATCTTTAAAGATAACGATAGCAATTTCTTGTGCTAGGAATTTAGGATTTTTTCATTTGATGGGGCAATTCGTTACTTTCGTGTAATGTCGCTCCCGATAATTCAATATCCTCCATCAGTATTATGGTTAGATTTTAGCGCTTTTAATTTTCATCAGCTGAACAGATGCCTATGGATTTTTGTGAAAATATTTATTGGTGATTCGTCTAGATCCGTTTTTCCACGGTAGTAGCCTCGTTAATTTACGGCCTTGTTCACTTCAAACCAACGGATTTTTGGACGTTTATGGAATTCACGTAAATTTCCAAACTCACTCCCGCATTATTTAAATATGGATGCATTTGATAGAAAAAAGCTTCTGCTGATTCATAACTCTATCATACACTTATATATACACAGTGTCAATGAAGATTCCCATGTTAAACCAAACGGTCTTTAGTTTGGAGAGCATCAATCTATGGGTATCATGATAAATTTTGTTGTGTTCATATTGCTATGCACGAAAAATCAAATTTAAATGTATGCCTTCTGCGAAATGGAAAATGTCATCTACTCAACACGTATTCACATGTACAGTCTTACAAATTGAAAAAATAAACAGATTTTAAATTAGGCGCATTACATTTTAACGATATTATTTGTTGATGCAATCAAGATTTGATACTTTTTCCTAGTATACTCATTCTAATTATTAAATCCTTTGTTTTCTTTATTTATGCACATTCATGTAATGATCTGTTGACTATTGTATATGGTTTTTAAAGCTCAATGCCGAGAGGCAATTAAGTAAATAAATATTATCTTATTATTATACTTTATTATGCACATATTAATAAATATATGCATAATATTATTATCGAGTTTATTATTAATCCTTACTTTTATAGACCATTAAAAGGTACTTGATTTGGGTACATTTGACCGCTATATTTAGCAGCACATACAACAACAATGATATTTCTCTCTTACAGTTGAACCGAGTTTGCATATTGTCTTCAGTGTTAGTTTGTTTTGACATTTATCTATCAATATTAAATCAAAATAATCGTTACTTTGCATAAAACGAATAGTTTTTCAAGGACGCTTGAGCGTTCATTTTAGTCAATGAACTCAAGCGTTTGAAAATGTAATTTTCGAAAATGTTACAAATTGTATTAAAAAGTGTTTGTTTTCCTTTACTTGATCTCTTTCAATATTAGCATTCCTTTATAGTTAAACATTTTAATTATTTGTAGTTTTATACGTCAACATTACCAAAGGTACCAGATTTCGGTTGGGCAGCAGAGTTGTTAAATCCACTTCGATATAATTTAAAATGGTTGCATTTTCCGCCCCATGCAGGATGGCTCCCACCACAGTTAGAGCATAATGGAGGGGATACACATTTTTTTCCTGTCAACAAAGCCGGACACTGGGGGGAGCCACACACCCCACATGTCGATGACTCACTGCAGCTTGAGGCCCAGTGCCCCCATTTGTGGCACCGGCTGCAGTGCGGATATGTGAACTCTTCTTTGTCGATGATAGTAAATCTGAGATTAAATCCCATGAAGGGATTACAAACTGAATTAGCCAGCAATTCAGCCCGCTCTAGGGAAGCGGAACAAAATCCAACTGGTATTGGATGTCCGCTCTTGCCTATTATTGAACGGAAGTTCGATATTTTTAATGTTTCTTTTAGCAACTCGACATCATTCTCTTCCATTTGACATGGGAGGTTAGATACATTTAGCGTGGCAAGTATGGGTTTAGAGTATATGGACCCATACTCCGACAGGGAAGATTCGAAGTATTTAACATACCCCTTTAAGTGGTCCGAGGTCGTAGACAAAATTTTTAGTTCAGTTTCGTATAGTTTTACCGAGTTAAAAATGACTCTATTTGATAGTTGCTCTGTAAACGGCCGTAGAAAGAAGTTAAACAATAAATGCCTTTCCATAGGCTTTTTGATCTTTATAATGATCAAATATTTTAGTTTCGGGATGGGGGAAGTACTTCCCCCATCCCTAGCAACAATTGAAAACTCACTAACCTTTGGAACAGGCGATTTTAGATCAGCATTTACCTGTATTTCGTCTTTTTCCATTGTTTTTTAGAAAATTGACCGGAAAACTGTTTTTTTTTCACAATCCTTCTATACTCCGACACGCTTGTTCGTACTCATGAAAAATATTTTATGTTTACCAACTAATGTCGTGAACCAATTGCTTTAAAATTAAGCATTTGAAAGAATGTCATTTTATTGGTTCTTTATGATTTTATGACGTTTGATATTTCATGCCGTTTTTGACATTTTATGCCATTTTATGATATTTCATGCCTTTTCAGAAAAGTTATAATATTCCCCTTATGATGAGAATATCAAGAACATAGATTTTTGATTCTTAACAAAGATGAGGTTTCAATAAGATCTGTTGATGGTATTATTGAGATGGATTTTTATAATACTAAGTTCAAATCTATGTAAATGACATTTGTTAATCTCAGCAGCACATACAACAGCACTGATATTTTCCTCATAACTGTTGGACCGAATTCGCATACGGTCTTAAATATATAAGACACATGGTCTTGCATAGGTCTTATATCTTGCATAGGTCTAACCTATTTTACATATGGTCTTGCCTATAGACTAAGAGTGTCAAACAATGTTTCGTTTGATTGTTCTCGACATTTTATGGTTTAATTCATAAATGAAATCGTATAAAATTGGTAAATGAATTTATGAATCCTTTAGAAATTGAATTTATAAATTATTTAAAACGTTAACAAATTATTTAAAATCATTTAAAATGTATTTTAAAATTTTAATAAAAAAACAATATTTATAATGGAAAATAATATGATTGGCAAATATAAAGTAGGTTTACATAATAACGCTGTACGATTTGATAAGTCGATAACTTGTTTCTTATTATTTGTCATATTCATATTTTGTATACTAAGGTTATACTATGATTTCAAAGGAGATAACTACAATGCGTGTTCCTTTTTGTCAATTACAGAAAATCAAAGTTTTTTATAATAATTTTATATAAAAGGAAACTATAATCACCGCTTAATTTTGCTTCCATGCAAATATAAATTTTATAGTTTTATAATAAAATAATATTCAACTTAAATAGCCTATATATTTTGGATCCCCCCTTTATATTTGATCTTATATTGTGGATTTATTAAATCCACAATATTTGTAAGTTCAAATAATATTCAACTTAGTAGACTTATCAATGTTTGAGCTTCCCTAAATATTCTATTTAAGATTATAAATTTATTAAATCCACTTTAAGGTTTCCATTTTTCAGAATTTACATAATTTCACACACGTCCTCTAATATTTGACATAAGATGACTAAAAGGTAAACTTCAAAATAAAAGAGATAAAATCGCTAATATTATACACCTCATTAATATCAATTTGTGATTAAAAATCTTAAATGTTTGTAATTTAGAATTTATCTTATAATTAATTAGAAAATATGTTTGGTATGCTATAATAAGTCGTTGTTGCATTGCATTTACAAATATAAAAAAATGCCACATTTACCAGATGTATTTGAAAGAAGAATATATGCAATGACGAATTCATCCAAAGAGATATATCGGTTATTGTCAAGATCAATTGCATTGAATACGCGCATGGCCATGGTACGTGCGTCGATTCCATGACGGTTTAGTCCTGTCAACGAGGAATAGAACTTTATAAACTCATTTAAATCTAATCTTCCATCTCGCGAGGCTCTAATGAACACACTTTGCAGTTGGTGAAATTCATGGTCAGGTATGCCTCCTGTCTTGGCCATACGTTCGGCATTGAAACGTTCTCTTCCTAGACTTGCAGCACTACCCATTTGATAATTTTATTTGAGATTATTGAGTAAAATATATAAATCACACACTTAAAAAGACATCTAGAATGATGTCTTATGTCACGTTGACTGTAAATTTAGATACGGCTGAGAAGACTTTTAGCCTACAGTCAAACTGTCTTTTAAAAAATTATTTACAAAACACATTTTCGCAACAGTTTTGGTTAAATCTAATTCTTAAGGCAGAATAATAATTGTCGTTAGTAAATTCATTTGAGTAGCATCAAGAATAATTTCTAAATGCATATCTAACAATACAAACACATTTCAATAGAATTGAATAGCGTATAAATTTTGACGTCATTATAACCGTTTGTTACGAAATTCTAAACATTAAATCGATAAGTAAAATAGTCATGAATATTACAAAAGCGTTTAGCTAACCATTACAATAAATTTGAAAATTTAACTTGAGATAAAAAACTATCTACTTTCAGTTTGTGTAATTAAACAAAATCTATACTGATATAGCAACTGATTATCAATACGGTCAGTTGATAATACTTAATTAGCGATATGGTTAGCCAATGTATATTATAGGTATTATATTATATTATTTATTTTATTTTATTTTTCTATTTATTTATTTTATTATTTATTAATTATTTATTCAATATTTTCATTTTTTATAAATAAATAAAGTCATTTTGTTGTCATTTTGAAATAAATCAAATAGATTTATTTTTTGAATAAATCTATTTATTAAATCAAATAGATTTAATTATTTTTATTTACTATTTTTTGTTAAAACTGTATTTCAAATGCTTTTAATTTGTAAATCGAGTTTAAGATCAATTATAGTAATTGTATGAATAACGAAAATTTTCACCCGGGAATTTTGACATTTTGATTCCTATCTTTGCCAAGCTGAACCTATATCAAAATAGCAAATATTAGTAAAATCTTAATAGTGAATTGATACACAACATTAGTTTGATGATTGTGTATTTTGGGTAAAGTGGTTTTAATGTACATTTAAACGCACTACATATGAACCTAGGTTTTATTGGATTTTTATGTAATTTTGGATTCCAATATAGGTATTATTTTATTATCTGATTCAACCTTTATACCCTTTTTATCCATTATAGAACAGTGACTTGTAATAATTGTTTCAAAACTCAACTCACTACGTTCATATGTTGGATTTACATTTAAATCATTAGAATTAACCTCTTTCATTAGTATATCATAATAAAGCTTTTTTCATATGAAGACAAAGTTATTACTAGCTTTATCAATAGTTGTTATTATATAGTTATCCTTTAATTTAGTGCTTTATTATTTACGATTATCCTACAATATTTTTGAAATGTGCTTTAATTACTTTAAGTATTTTATTCGTATAAACAGAAAATGGTTTTAATGTACATTTAAAAAGCACTACATATAAACCTTGGTTTGATTGGATTTTTGTGTAATTTAGGATTACAATATAATATAGGTATAGTTTTATTATCTGATTCAATTTTTATACCCTTTTTATCCATTATAGAACAATGACTTGTAATAATTGTTTCTAAACTTAAATCACTACGTTCATATGTTGGATTTACATTTAAATCATTAGAATTAACCTCTTTTATCGAAACATATATTTCATATTTTCCACCTCAGCATTCGCATTTCCATCGCTGCTAATTTGTGTGCGGTTTTGTTTGTAGCAGGTCAGCACTCTGCTCCATACAGTGTTCTGGGCGAATGACGGTGCGGTATATCTTGGATTAAGATTTTCTGGCATATTCTTATCGCATATTACGCCAGTCATCGCACGCCATTTTGCCCACGCACAGTTGATCCTCCTAAAGATCTCAACCGCAATCGATCCGTCTGATGCTACGATGCTGCCCAGATATAAAAAGTCCTCTTTCGTTTTAATGTTCATACAATCAATCTGGAAGTTATCTGCTGCGGAATCTCCTGTGCTCAGCATAACTGTTTTCTTAAGATTTAGGTGTAGGCCATATTTTTCCAGCTGATCTTTCCACGCACGGACATGTAGCTCAATTTCTTTTTATCCTAGCATGCAACCATTACATCATCAGGTTACAGGATAGTCCACGGAACAGGTCATTGAAGGTCGCTAGTGATTGCATTTATGACTACGGTGAACAGGAGGGGTAATAAAACCGATCATTGGTGTATACTACACTTATTAGGAATGCCAGCGGCGTATTTCACTTTACTCACCTAGTGCGTGTATAGGATCTTTACCCACTCAACCATCTCCTCTGGCACATTATGTCGTCTTAATGCGAACCAGATAACGTTCATGGGCACTCTATCGAACGCCTTGTCGAGGTCAAGAAAGGCAATATTCAGTGGCTTGAGTTTTCACGGTGTTTTTCCATTAACTGCCTTAAAGTGTAAATGGCGTCTATAAAAATAAATTTAGATAAAATACATTTAGATTTATTTTTTAAACAGTTATGAAAAAATTCATATTCTTTAAAGCTTAAAAATAAGTCAGCTAAAATTTGGCAAATATTACTTTCCATTTGAGCACCTTTTATTTCTTCTGATTGTGGCACGATATTACTCTCACAAGTATTGTTCCTATTTTTGATACAGCAGAACGCTACTAATCATCATGGGTGGGTCTAATCAGCTGCTTATTCAAACCCACATTTCACGTTTCAACCCTTATTATCTGCCTACTCCGTACACTTATGCTGATCTGATCTTAACTAAGGAGGTCTGTATCGCGATTTAATATATCAATATATGTATATCTTTTTCCGAATATAAGATTAATTAATTTTACTAACGCTTCTTTAATATCTACTAAATCTAGATTTGTATAAAGCGTACTAAAATCGTATGTATTTATATTTTGAAAATTTATTCCTTTTGTCTGTTCTAAAAATTCTTTTGTAGAATTAATACTGAAATAGTGTTTTATACCAGTATTAATTTCGATTACCTTGCAATATTTTTTAAAGTGTGCTTTAATTACTTTAAGTATTTTATTCATATAGACAGAAAGTGGTTTTAATGTACATTTAAACGCACTACATATGAACCTAGGTTTTATTGGATTTTTATGTAATTTTGGATTCCAATATAATATAGGTATAGTTTTATTATCTGATTCAACCTTTATACCCTTTTTATCCATTATAGAACAGTGACTTGTAATAATTGTTTCTAAACTCAACTCACTACGTTCATATGTGGGATTTACATTTAAATCATTAGAATTAACCTCTTTCATTAGTATATCATAATATAGCTTTTTGCATATGAAGACAAAGTTATTACTAGCTTTATCAATAGTTGTTATTATATAGTTATCCTTTAATTTAGTAAGTTCTTTATACATATCTTTATTAATTTTATCTTTCCTTTTATAATTGTTTGTTATTTTCATTTTATTTTTAATTTTATCAAATATATAATCTTTCCAAATTTTTATCTTAGATATATTCGAGCTTTCACTTAATTCATTGAATAATTGAGTTAATTCATTTAATATTAACAATTATAATGCAATTAAAATGTCTGAAAATATTCAACAGTCTTTAGTTCTAAATAATTTCAGGATTCTGAATTATACAGAACGCATCCGATCATTAACTCTGTGTCGCAAAAATATATATGTAAACTGTTTATAGCCCATTTTAACTCCTGTCTATAATTAGCAATCGAATTATCTGGCGCAGCAAAAGAAGATCAATTCCGTCAGTTGATTGAATTTATTCATACAAGTAACTAATGATTGAGAAAATGCACACATTGTTAAATACAAAATTTAATTCTCTAATATAGACGTAAAACGAAACACCAATTGTCAAAATAATTAATCACTGGATTGAACAAATTATTTGCGAAGAAATAATATATAGTTACTGAGTTAAAACGAATTTGCGACTTCATTCTTCTACTCTTTAGTCAGTACATATTGCCCTTGCGAGAAGCTAAAATGATATGGACAAACTGAAGTGTAAAGTCCAAAATTAAAATCGATTAACTAAAATTAATTTGAATAATTAAATTTTATTAAATTAAAATATAGTAATTAAATTCACTATTGACTTCATTAATAAAATTAATAAAAATTTAACCATTCACTAAAATTGCTTATATTTTAAGAAGTATTTAAAGAATCAAACTATTCATTAAAATTGGTTTCAAGTTACGTATTTTTATACTTTATTAACATTTAAACTCAAATGTGTTAATGACATAGTGATAAAGCGCATTGCAGTTAGGCAACGAAAAGTGCATTGTTTAATTAACCGATAGAATTGAATGTCCGTAAAATAATGGAAACTATTACCTTTGTTGATAATGGAAAATAGTTTTTCGTTAATGGATGTTTCCATTGTAATTTCTTGTAAGGAAGAAACTGTCTAAAGATTTGTTGTACGAGTGCCTCAAGCAACCCAAGCTTGAAATTTTTTTATTTACCTCTCATTTACCAATTTATGTGAATATATAAATTCTACAAATAGAAAGTTTGATATAATTAATTAGAACATAATTCATGTAATAATATAATTATTTTTAATTAATTACATGCTCACAATTATAAATATGCCTGCATTAGTAAAAATTATATTAATTTATATTATAATAATATTAATATTATAATATTATATTATAATATTATAATAGTTTCAATTATAATTATAATTTAATTATATTTTAAATTAATATTTTTATTAAAGTTTATTATAGTTCATTACGCTCAAATTCATATTAATATTTTTCAAATTATTGCATACAACTCTCTTTTTGAGATAGCCCAATAAAATGCCAATTGAGATAACTCAATACGCATCATTTTGCGAATTACTGCATACAAATTGTATGAGATAGCCCGATAAAATACCAATTGTCAATTATTGCATACAATTTATTCACATAATAAAATATGTATCTAAAAAATGCAATTTACCTGCACGACGAACATTTACAGGACTATTTATAGCAGTACTATGATAAGGTCGATCGAAACCGCTTTCCGACAATTTGTCAGACAGAGAATTGTCACTGGTATCAGAGTTATCAACGGATACGCAGGGCTTGGTTGACTTTTTAAAATGTGCTGTTGAAAGAACAGTTGGTGTTGATGGAAAGTGGTATGCATCGTGTTCAACCAATGTCACATCACTGTTGCTGCTTCCATCTAGGCTAAAATCATCACCAGTAGTGCCATTCCGATCTCTTATTGCTGGTAAAGGTCTTTTACCCATATTCAAAATCTCGCGATTGTGATAACCATCTGCGTGGTGAAAATTTGGATTGTGAGCAAATGACGACTCAGCAATGCTGCTTGTAAAACCACGCTGATCAACATTTTCTACCATTAACTGTGAAAAATCTATAAACACATAAAACTTTACAATTTGATGGGATATCTTAATATTAATTTCACTCAATTCAAGAAATGTAAAAATTGGAATAAATTAAAATATTTGCAGATTATGAATATCGCAAATTGATTGCTACATTTTCTTGTTGATTAATTACGAAAATTGGTTGAGCATTTATGCATCGTATTGTCAAATTTCAGAAATTTGCTTGCAATATTTAGATAAAGAAAACAGTCACTTGGATTAAACGTTTTGATAATATTATTATATATTATAATATATAATTAATAATATATAATTAATATATTTTAATATATAATAATTATATATTACTATTATTATATATTATAATAATATTATAGTATTATTATAATATTAATAATAAATTATATATAAATTATATATAAATTATAATATATAAATTATATAATATTATTTATAATTATTATATAATTATATTAATTCTATCGTAAACGATAATATCATTATACTGATATTGCATATCAGAATCGGCATAATAAAATGTTACATGGATATGCAATTTGAATTTACTATGCTATATTATAGCATAGTTGATACTCTTTATCAATTATACTATCAACTTAATTTTAATATCAACTATTATATATAGTTGATATATATACACTATAATATTTTATTGTTGAGATCAGCTTCGATAATCAGTTTGCATTATTTTAATCATAAAAAATATTAATATTAATACATCGATACTTAGATGATCAGTTTACGTATTGGAATATATATTTTTTACAGACGATGAATCAGAATAAAGATAAGAGGTCACCAGAATAAACTGCTATGTTATCAAGTTTCTAACCCTCGTACTCGACCCAAATGACAGACGATGAATCAGAATAAAGATAAGAGGTCACCAGAATAAACTGCTATGTTATCAAGTTTCATTCGTAGAATTTTCCGCTTAAAAGTTTAAGTTTATTTTTAATAAAATTCTAATCTTTACATTTGTTTTTAATATTACTGTGTTGATTTATATATTTTACTATTTTTTGTTTAATTTTATTTTTATAGTAACCTAATTTTATTTTAGAATTTTGAATCAGAATCAATATAACTTCATTTAAAGATTAAAATAAAAGGTTTACGTTTCTCATGTGTTTCGCTAACAAATTACTACATTATATATGTTTCGAATGCATTATAACTACAATGGATATATCATTGATGATGAAAATCAATTCACTTCTTTAAGTCAATGAGAAAGTATTTCTTTTCGCGCAGCCCTGACACCATGAGTAATTTAGAAATCGACTTGGATTTAATAATTACCGTAAAATATTGAAAAATAAAAATAAATTCAAAAATCTCTAATTATTTAAATTATTATTTCTATTTATTTTAATAAATCAAAAATCTCTCTCAGTAATTTAATAAATCAAAATAGAAATCTACCTTTACAAATATCGCCAAATACGTAGTAGCATTGCTCGCTGAAGTTTATTTTATTGACCGTGGTTCTTATGTATCCGGCTTTAAGCATATTTGATGCATATTTTCGAGCATCACGTCTGTCGGCAAAACCTTCAACGTGGTTATACAGCCAATCAACCACATCACTCCCTATAAATAATAATACATAATGTTAACGAAAATTCAAGCGCGATATTTACCTAAGAAAGCATCCGGAATCCTGACTTTAAGCCACATCCGATCTTTAACATCAAGACCAGAATTATGACACGACATAGCATTGGCTATGTTTTCCATGTCACAGTTAATAGTAAGATTTAAATCCGACGTTGATGCTAAAATTGTCTAGCGTGATGAAAGTACTAAAATTAGGTAATTTTCAAATAACATTCTTGACAATAAATTTAATGCGTGGATGGAATATTAATTGGATTAATGCCATAGAAGACTGACCATTTATTTTTTGCAACGATTGCATTTTTTACGAGATATTCAAATCTATATTCGACAAGGGCCTGTTGCCGTAGTCGGATGTTTTCTCCCTACTCTTCATATTCAGTCGGTCATAACTTTATCGATTGCACCATATAAAATGCCCTTTAATTATGCGTTCAATTCGGAGTTCGTTGATCATTTTAAATCACAAACACATCTTTAACTACGTTACTGATGATATCATCGTCATAGGTGAGTGGATAACATTCGCCATTTTCTTTTGATGATTGAGCTACTATATTTTTCAATAATTGGAAAATATAATTAGGTGCTTTTATATTTTTCCTCTATATTTCTCCTTGCTTTTATATTTTCAAAAAATAAAAAACATATTTATATTTAATATATTAAAATAATATATAATATTATTATAATATATAATAATTAAATAATATATATAATTATATTTAATAATATATAAAAATATAAGTTTAATAATAAACTTCGTGTTTAAATAAAAACGATAAAAACCTTTGATTAATAATGTGAATTGTGAAGTTTAGACTTTTAATTTTTTTATAATTTTAATTTTAAAACAATTTATAAATTTTAAATATCAAATATTCGAAATGAATTTTGTTGAATTTCCGGTGATAAGCATATAAACTAAATTATAAATTAAAATCAAATGAATATTCGACAAAAAATAAACGATAAAACTAAAATCTAGTGACTTTGTTCAATTAACTTCAGATAAGATAGTTTTCCCTGAATGGATAAATAGATAAAACAATGCAGCTTTAGGAGCTTAGAGGAATTAAACTAAAACTAACTTTCAAGTGCACAATCGCAGTAGTCAGCCCCTAAATCAAATGTCTGTTCTGCTTAATCCGATTTAGAACAGACTAAGATTTAGAACTTAATCCGATTATTAAATTTAGAACACAAATGCTTTACAGTAAGCGACAAGAAAACTCTTGATTGCGACTTAATAGTTTTCACTTGACAATAAGAAGAATGCAATCATAGCTGACAGTTAGTAATCGAATGTTCATAGCTAGACAACAGCTTAACATGATACCGTAACATCTTCCGTTACAAAGGAAATAAAAATATGACTTGTAAAAATTGAAGTCAAAATTGAAGTTGAATGAAAATTTTATTCGATTACTTTATAACGAAAGACATTTTATGTAAAACGATTTTATATTGAATTTTGGGAGCAGAATCAAAAAAACTTTTAATTTTATCAAAAAATACAGTATTTTTTCTGAACATGCTAACAAAAGTCAGCGAAATATTAAAATTAAAGGTTTTCGATTCTGTCCCAAAATTCAATAAAGAAAAATGGATTATCAAAATCAAATATTTACAACGATTACTTATCTTTAATAAAAGATCGGTGGCAAAACCTTTTGTCATTTACACAAAAATTTTATTTTTAAAAGATGTATCAAGAAAATTAGCGATAGAAAAAAATAAAGATTATAATTATATTCATTTAATTATAAATTAAACGCCTATTGAACACCTACCATCAAATTGAAAGTTATTTGTTCTGCAAGTGCTTTGAAATGTAGATGTTGTACTCGAAGGGGATCGTGGAAGACGGTCCATTGATGAATAACAACCTTCGATTTTCTTGTTTTCCATCGATGCCTTAGTTTGGGCTGCCCATGTAGATGGATCGATAGGTCTTGCTACTTGATTACGATCAAGGGAAAAATAACCAGAAGGATTAGGATTCCATCCTTTGGCAACTATTAGTGTTATTGATCTAAAAATAAAAGAAACAAAGTAATTTATTTTAGTTATTTATTATAAAAGATAACAATCGTATAGACTAAAATGTCGATATCCATGAAACAAATTTAAATGAGATAACACGTGCTGAATTATAATGTAGAATAAGTATCCATGTTGATTTAGTTTAATACAAAATAGTATTGAAACCAACATCTATTAATTAAATACATACTTATATGTATTTAATACATATATATGTATTATAAATAATTATATATTAAATGAGATAACACGTGCTGAATTATAATGTAGAATAAGTATCCATGTTGATTTAGTTTAATACAAAATAGTATTGAAACCAACAAATACATACTTATAATACATACTTACAAATACATACTTAAATACATACTTGTACGTATTTAATACATAAATATGTATTATAAATAATTATATATATTATATATATTAAATATTATATATATTAATTATTATATATTATATATTTAATATAATATACTATTAATATAATATATTAAATATATTAAATATTATATATTATATATATTATATATGTTAAATATATGTATTTAACTCAACTGCATACTCGAATCTTACCACTAACATACTTATATCTTATAAATTTATTATTTTACAATAATTTTTATTATTTAATCATAAATTTATTATTTTATAACTTTATTATCAAATATGCGATGTACATTAAAAGACTAATTTACATAAATTAAAAATTAATCTTAAATTATTGCTAAAGTATAAGACTTTAATAACCGACGAATGGATATTAATGCGTTTTCTTTGCTATGATTGACAAAATTTAAGAGGAAGCTTTTCTTCCCGAGTCAATGCTGATTTCGTTTTTGGTCAAAGCAGATAAACTTAAACAAGATGAAAAACAAAGTAATTTCATGATTAAATAATAAAACACTTTACCAAATTGTAGAACACAAATTACAAAATTTTATTGTTACATTATTATTTTAGTAAACGTTAAAATAATTTTAATTAAAAAAATTCAAAAATTTAAATTCAAAGTCAACTGTTTATAAATAAGACAACTGTTTTATAAGTTAGATTTATAAGTAAAAAATTTCATACAATAAATGAATTATTGAAACGATCAACAGACCCTGGTGACTGTACAGCTCGTCTTAATTCGAAAACTGCTCGATCATTCGTCAATCCTTCGAAGCTAACGTCGTTAACTTGTAAAATCATGTCGCCTGGCTCGATCCTCCCATCAAGTGCAACAGCACCGCTACAATAATATAACAATACACTAATAATATAAAAAACAAATAGACGAAAAAGTAATAAGATACTAAAATATTTGTATTTTATTATTTTTTAAATGAAAAATTATATTACAAATAAAAAAATTAAAAAAATTCAAATAATATCAAAATATTGGTAAAAATTTAATATAAGATAATATACGTAAATTGATAAAATATTATTGACGGATTAATATCCCAAACCGGTTATAAAATCTTTATATCGAAAATATAGTATTATATTTTATATAAGAAATACTTTTTTGTATCCGAGTACATACTTTTGAGTGTAACAGAGTGCATACTTTTGAGTGCATCACACCGCCAATTTCTAAAACTGGATTAATCTTAGGTTTTCGAGGGTCTGCTAGATTCACGTCATTTGCAAGATGTAACAATTTTATGATAGAGAGTGACCTTTGTTTGTTACAATAAGGTTCATTCGAGTTTGTTCTTTAATGAAATGGCGGCAATATAGGGAATATCCTCGTAAGCTACAATTATTTCGCAAAAGACGGAAGTAATTATTAGCGGAAAAGCATGTGAAAAACCATTTAAACTGAAAACTAGCCTAATTGCATTTTATTATCTACCTAAATGTTCACATCAAGACAATTCTAAATTCTTCTGATATTGTTGACAAACTTGATGACACACAACGAGTGAGTCTTCGCTAATCGACATTATTATTCCTTAAACAATTATTTTACTAGATACAAAATTGTGTATTGTCTCTTACGAAGAGAAAACAAAAGTTACTTTAAAGTTACAGTTTAAAGTTACTCTGTAAACGCTCGTAAATTTTTTGGACATTCTACTTTGAGTTTTTCGTAAACCGAAAGTTGGAGTGAATTATTAATGTACTCTATAAGGGTAAAGAAAAGGGATAAGTGAATGACTTATAATTAAGGATTACAATTCTTTAGCATTTTTACAAACAGACAGCACAGGCTTTAGCTTATAAAGTAATTTCTTTAAAAAACAAGCTTTCTTCGAGAGTAAATGCGATTAAAATGACTAAACGCAATATCTGCAATGGAAAATACTAATATGATGAGCATATTATCTAAAGCAGTTGATTTTAATAACAAAATGCGTTGTTGTCAATGTAGTAATTTTAATGTTTTGTGTTAAAATACTCATTTAATCTAGAAAACAATTGATATAAAGTAATCATAACGCGAATAATGGAACATCGCATTTGAACAAACAAATTAATTAATTACTTATTTATAATTGTAAAGGAAAAATGACTTAAAATTACTAATAATTATTAATTAATTATTTAATTATTA
Organism: Pomphorhynchus laevis; assembly: GCA_012934845.2. NCBI lineage: Eukaryota > Metazoa > Acanthocephala > Palaeacanthocephala > Echinorhynchida > Pomphorhynchidae > Pomphorhynchus > Pomphorhynchus laevis. The sequence goes on along the minus strand of WNNJ02001590.1, from coordinate 54,521 downwards.
ATTACCAATAATTAAATAACTAATAATTACCTAGTTTAATAATTATAAAATAATTATTAATAAATATTTTATTTATTAATTTTTTATAAGTTATTATTATATGTACAATTCTAATGGGTGCGCATCCCCAGCATTTGAAAATCAAGAGTAAAATATATTTAAATTATTTCCGCACTGCTGCTTCCATCTCTTCGTAACGGTATTTATATTTATTAATAATAATTATTCAATTATTAATAAATAATTAATATTCAGGAGCATTCTACAAACACTACATTATTGTAGATTGTAAGAACTTTTTGTACGTTTTAAACTTATGAATAATCTAACATCTACATGGCATTAACAAGCTATATACGCATTAATAACTTACATTTTTGTATTTTTAAATATCCATAAATTTAAAAAATTTAGATTAATAAATAACCCGTAATCAGTTAAAGAATTTTTAATTATGCGTTAGTTATTTAAGAACTTAGAAACATGTATTTTGTATTCATGAACTTAGAAACTTCAATTCATTGATTAAGCTTCATATTGATTAAGCTATAATATGTAGACGTACATATAACTAAATTATATACCCTATAGATTTACTCACCTACATATCAAAATATTAAATCATGTTTTTAAAAATAATTTTAAATTTCAGTTTGAGTGAAATATATGTTTTTGTATCTTTTTATCTTTTTATGACGGCCGATATTAATGATAATTATAAACTTATAAAGTAAACCCAGTTAATAAAAATGTTCAAAAAAGTGTAAATACCTTTTAAAACATTTGGTGAAACAAAACAAAAGTACTTTCCATATCACGTAAATTAAAATAAATTTATTAAAATTTCAATTTAAATAAACTAAGAATGTTTTCTTGTATTTTAAATATTTTAATATATTCTTTATCATTATTTAATAATCTAAATAATCTTTAATAATCTAAATTATCATAATCTTAAATTATGAAGCATTTAGAAGAAACAGTTTAATATAAATAATAAGCGTAGTATTTTTAAAGAAAAAACTAAACAAACCCTTTCATAATTGATCCTACATAAATTCCATGATTACCGTATTCCTTGTATGGCAAACCGCTAGCGCTACGCCCAACAATACTTACCCCCAGAAAAGGAACACTACCTAAATTTCAAGGATGAAAAATAACATGTTCACAAGTCCCTAAAAGCTGTTTTATCAAATAAGAGAAACTAAATAAATCGACTTAATTAATGACTTTATTGTTCGTAAATTAAAAAAAAGTATGCGCTCTGTCTTTTATTATCAAATTAATTAGAAATTAAAAATTTAAAATACATTTACAATATTAAAAATATAATTAAAATGTAATTTATTAACTAAAATACAACAAATATTTTATGAAATATATATTTTGTGATCTTATCTTATTATATAACAAATATTTTTATGAAATGCGACAGAATGCGCAAAACGCACCTATTGAAAATGGAAAAACATCGATTAACATTAAAAAAGACCGATGTGGGGATGTGACAATCACAAATCAAAGTTGAATATTTATTGATCGATATGGAGAATGTAGATATTGAAATTGAAAGCACATCAAAAAATTCAAAATGTAAAATTTAAACCTTTAGAAATTAGAGACGGATCTTTCAAAATTATAGAAATTCCTACCAAGATGGAACATACACCGATCGACATGCAAAATGTTGATCGGTGTATATTTCATTCTAAAATTGATAATTGATCGCAATATATTACGTATTAATCGAAACTGAAGGTCATTTCAATTTTTAGATGTAAAAAAGTTGTTGTTTTTACATATCCACTTTAGTATGTTGTTTTTAAATTTTATTCTAAAATCTAAAAAATCAGCATACTTTGATACACGTAAAAGAAGCGCAATAGCTTTTTCTGTAAACACAAAATGCTTTTATAGCACAATATGATGTAATTTAATTTAAATTACATTTTGTTAAAAATACAAATTAATCTTCAGAGAGTAAATGATAATCAAATTAATAAAATCATAATATTAATATGATAATATTAAAAATATTAATATTAATTTTAATATTATTAATATTAATATCATAATATTAATATTAATAATTTTCAAGTTTACGTGAATTATCCCAAATCACACGAATATATTATGATTATAATAGGAAATAACAGAATATAAAATATAATTGCGGAATTAATTCAGAAAGCATAAAACTCCGAATGTATACTTAAACTGTCGATGTTTTCAGAAGAAGAGTATCTGCCACTTAAATTTATGTAATGATAACTGAAAAATATAAATTTGAACAACTCAATGTTACCAATATTTGGATAATATTCATTTTATAAAAAATTTGAGACTTGACCACTTTAGTTGAATACATAACGAGAGCTTAACGACATATAATATGCAATATGTGCCATTAGGAGATACATGGTTAGGAAAGTTTGAAAAGGAAAGTATTGAGATAAAAAATCATTCTACTGTAATCCTTCAATGTTATTAATAGATAAAAATATTGCATTTTATCATAAGAGCGAACAGAACGTAGCGGAAATACTTTCTGAAGCTAATGATCAATGTTTTGGTTTAAATGTGAAATTTTAAAGAACGTTGCTTAGAAATACTTTCTAATCCTATAAGATTCAATCGTTGCATTAATAAAAACCAACAATGGATCGATAGAAGAATTCGAAGACCGAAAACAATTATGTAAATGAAAATATGAAAAAACGTCTCACTTGTATAATTAACTCAAAATAGGCAGAACCCGACAGGAACATTTTGTCCCGCATTTAAGTAGAATTTTGTATGTTTAAATGTAATAACTATTTTTGTATAATTTTTATCCCCGACCAAAATCCCATGTTTAGGCATATTTTAGTGACGATAAAGCTATCAATAATACATTGATGTTTGCTGTTAATTGTAGTTGAATAAACAACGAGAGAGGAAATCCATAATCTATTAAAATTATCATGCTATAATCTTAATAAAATTTTCACAAGGAAATACCGTAAACAGCGATATATATCAAATTCCGGTAAATTATTTCAGCTACTTTTGAAATCCAGTTTTATAATTTGTCCGATTATTTATTAAGCGAGAGTACCAATTTTTAATTTACGCCTGTAGCATAAAAATACAAAACTATCAAATTAAGGCATAATTCTTAGTAATTCTTGAATATATGAGAGAAATAGGGTACATTTACAGAATACCTAATAAATATTAATTGTACTATTCACAAATAAAAATGTTACAACACCAGAGAACAAAATCAATACTATTAAACACATTAGTTGGAAATTTTAGTGCCCGGTAGCATTGCACGAGAGTGAGCATTGGCCTCATACAAAGCAGGTCTAGTGGGAAATAAAGTTAAAGTACTTGGTGACTTCATTAGCAGTCACGCTAAATATTATCAAAAATGCGCATATTGGATTACGCAGTGTAGAGCAATGCGTATCTGCGCGAAAAGTAAATAGTAATTGAAATAAAATAACCAGCAGTGAACAAAATAAACTAATTTTGAGTGATTTAATGATTTTGCAAATTATACATTTCAAGAAATGTCACCTCTAATATCGGCAATCTTTATTTGAATATCAAAAGAACGTTCAACCTCCATAAATAAGGGAAATATCTTTTGCTCAAATTACTTTTAATATTTTAATACAAGAAGGCTAATTTTTAAAATTTTATTTACTTTTGGCTTGTTTAAAATATAACATTATTAGACAAAACAAATATCAATGCAAATCTAGACTTACTAAGATCCAGCGTGACAGTAATTACATTCATTGACAGTGTTGATCCACTGCCGGTACTCATCGCACTAAACTAAAATTGACATTTATAACTATAGACATCATATTAAATGTAAATTTAATTTGAATTTAATTATAAACATTTATTATTTTTATATTAAATTAAAATAGCTTTAATATTTTATTATATTATATTAATATATTTTATTATATTAAAATGGCTTTAATAGATGATATTTTTATAGAACAAAAAATTGACATTTAGATTGACAATAGTATGTCGATGGCTAAATTAAATAATACTAAATATACTAATTTTCGACAGAAATATCAATATAAAACGTGATTGAAGATAATCATTAAAGTTATTTTCATGCAAACCTTTATGAAACCTAAATGTTTAAACTCTAGAATCTCTACATTAGAAAATGTTAGAAAAAGTTGATAAATATATTATATAAAGATTTTACATTATGTAATATAATGTAATTAATAGCTTTAATATCAGGATACAAGTTTTATCTTAATATTAAAAGATACTAAAAAATCAACATTTTGATGTTTTAATGAAATCAAGAAAATTGATTTTTTGACAAACAATATCAAGATATTATTAATATTATTAATATTAATATTATAAATCAACATTGACTATCCACATTCCATGCCATGAACGTTCAATATGTTGTCGCTACAAATTTTGTAATCTACAATGTCCACCTATCTCTCATGTATTCTCTTGTCCAATTCTTTCAACAATTCCTTTTCGTAAAATCGGTTCAATACCCGAAGATTCAACAATAATCAATCAACATTTACACGCAGCCTGATGCTATAAAAACGCCTTCAAGTCAAAATCAACGATCCTACAAGTAAAATCTCATCCACAGTCGTGATTAATATTTTAAATATTTGGCTTTCAAGTTATGTAATTTCTGTAATTTTGATATCAGCCCTAATCCAAGAGGATGCAGTAAGCATTAATAAATAACTTTTCAGATTATCATTATTATGTTTATTATTATAAATAAACGTAATATGATGATATAATATAAACGTTATAAGATACCCTGTGATAACTGTTCCTCTTCTTATATTGGTCAAACTGGAACAAGGATTGGGAAAGCGTATGTCACAACATAAATATAATATTAAACGGGGTAATATGGTGGGTGCTATATCACAACATGTATTGAATTTAGGTCATAATATGAACTTTGATGACGATTCAATTTTATCATATGAAAGTGATTATCTTTCTCGTATAATGCAGGAGGCATATTTTATTAATAAGAATAACATTTTATCTGATAATAAATCTGATTTTAATTTGAAAATTTCCTATTACTTTTTAATTAGTTGTAATCCTTATTGAACTTGATTAATTACATTTGTTTGATTTGTTTGTTTTTTGGTATCAATTTTACGTAATATTTATTTTATCTCATTATCATAATTTTTGATAATTTTTTGAGTAATTTGATATATTTTTTCCTTTTTATCTTGGGTTGCGGTTCTTTTTTTCTTTTAAATCTGTTTTTTTCAATACCTTGTATAGAATGCGTGTGAGTGTATTTATAATGTTTTTTCTTTGAAGTTTGTTTTATACAAAAAATCTTTTATAGAATGTGTGTGAATGTGTGTAACGTTTTTCTTTGAAGTTTGTTTCTGTTTTACTGTAATTTGTATAAATGGCAACTTTAGTAATTTTTTGTTGTTTCCTGACGATGATAGCAGTAGCTATTGAAATATCGGACATTAACGTTTTGTTGTATTAAATAAAAATACTATTCTTCGTTCCATAAAATTTTTATTTATAAAAGAAAAAAATGGAAATTTTCAAAAATCATTATTATCATTATCATGTCATTAATAAAAAACTTCTCAGATTATCATTATTATGTTTTATAATTATATTAAATACGTAGACCCAGTAAGCTGATTTGGTCAGATAATATATTCGGTTATATCTCAAAGTGGAATCTCATTGCTGTAGACCTCTTTAGAGTTTTGGCCTAACCAATTTAGATGCTTAACTAATCTCGGCGTTCTGCCTTTAAGATATCTTAGTTCAAATGTCTCAATAGGGATATTTTTAGTAGCACATCCCCGTTGGTGAATTATATTAATACATCTCAGCTAAGATCTTAATGTCATTTGCAATTTTGAAACACATTGTAACTAGTCGATTCTTTCGTGGCTGCCACATTGATATAATAAACAAAGTTCCCATGGAATTCTTTTATTTTTCTCTTAAAAATAATAAGATGGCAGATAACTGCCATCTTATTAGTGATCCGCTCGATCACTCCGTCTTTCCGTGATTCCTATCTTGCTCTTCGCCGGTCTCATCTCAACCTACTACGTACCAAATGCAACTCCTTCTGGCAGCATAAAATCATCACTTCATTCAACTCTAAGACTCTCTGGCATACTTTTAACTCAATCCTTGCTCGCTCCTCTTCGCCGTGCAACATCAATGCCAATGATTATTCGTCATTTCTCCAGACTAAAGTATCCACGTTGCTCTCTCACACCCCGGTCTCCATCCTATCCCACTCTGCCCAGTCTAATCTCATCCTTCCGGAACTCTTTCATCTTCTCCATGTCTCACCTACAGAAGTATCATCTGTCCTCATGTCCTTGCCCAACAAAACCTCACCTGCTGATCCCCTGCCTACTCACATATTAAAATCTATATGCTCATCGATATCCCCATTTCTCACAACATTGTTTAACTCGTCCATCCGCAGTCGTATATTCCCTTCACACTGGAAATCCGCAATCGTTCGTCCCCTCCTTAAGAAACAATCGCTCGACCCCTCCCTTCCTTCTAGCTATCGCCCTATTTCACTACTCCCTACTCTTTCTAAGCTCTTAGAACGCCTCATCTTAATACAAATCAACGCTTATCTCTCCTCATCCAATCTGTACCCTCCTTTCCAATCCGCTTTCCGCTCTAATCACTCGACAGAAACCGCATGCATAAAAGTGTACAACGACTTACTCATTTCTCGAGACAAGGCTCTATATAGTGTTCTCATCTCCCTCGACCTCTCCTCCGCATTCGACATTGTCGACCACTCCGTCCTCCTTTCTCGCCTTCGTTATGATTACGGCTTTTCTTCCTCCTCCGTAGCATGGTTCGCCTCATATCTATCCGACCGTTCCTTTCGCGTCTGTTCTAATTCATCATCCTCCCCTCCCATCCCTATTTTTTGCGGGGTCCCACAAGGTTCAGTCCTAGGTCCCCTGCTTTTCTCTCTTCTGCTTGGCGATCTATCTCCGTTTATCAAACCTTACTTCTTTAAGGTCATGCAATACGCCGATGACATTCTAATCTATGCTCATGCACCCGCACATCGCATACACGATATCGGCATTTCTGCCTCCAACTGTCTTTCTTCTATCTACAAACGTCTCTCCAATCTCCATCTCGTTCTAAACCCCGAAAAGTCCAAAATAATAGTGGATCCTCCCAGGTAAACCAAACATATCTCCTCCCACTGTATATTTTGCCTCATCGATCATCCCCATAGTCCACAATCTCACTTTCTTAGGTTTTCATTTAGATGATCACCTTTCCCTTAAACCCTTCGTCCGTGACAAGGTACGCTCATCTAACTTAATTCTCCGTGACATCCGCCGTATCCGCCCCCTTATCGACTTCCGTTCTTGTATGTCTCTTCTTTCATCGCTTCTTTTCCCTAAAATCGATTACTGCCTTAGCCTTTTCGCCAATTCTCCAAAATTCCATCATCCTACCCCTACAACGAATAATCAACACCGCCGTTCGAGTGCTCTTTCGTCTCCGTCGCTTCGACCACACATCCACATATCTTGCCCAACTCTCCTGGCCCACCATCCACATCCGCATCAAACTCCGCCTTCTTCTCGTTACTTTTCGTCTCATCGCTGTCGGCTCCCCATCGTTCATCAACCTTCCTTTCTTAGACGATACTCGCCCCACCTCGCTATCGCTTCGTTCCTGTCATACCCTCTTACTCCACGTTCCTAATTACTCCAACAACTACGGTCTCCGATCCTTCCTCGTCGCCGCCTCACTCGCCTGGAATCAACTCCCTCTCGACGTCCGCCGCGCCCCCTCCTTTATCACATTCAAACACCTCCTCCGTTCACACCTTCTCGACACATGATTTACATTTTTGTTTTGTTGTGGTCATGTAAGCGTGCGCTGGCACGCATTTGCCACGTTAAAATAAATCCTTTTTTTAGATAAATAGAGAGAATGCATTGGCATTAGCCAGTGCTCATAATAATTTAATATTATAAATTAATATTATTTTTTGACATAAAATATTAAATATATTAATATTTTTTAACAAAAGTAGCAAAATATTTCGATAGCTAATGCCATAATAAAAAGATGTTAACAAAGAGTTGTAGTTAATATAGGGGATATTAACTTATGTTAAATAGAGGATAATATGCTAAATCATATTATTAATAGTTTTTCAACAATTATATAATCAATCATAGTGTATTAATGTCAGCTAACACAGAAATGACGAACTATATTATACTTATTAAATTTGATTTTTAAATGAAATAAAATGTACATGTTTTTTAATGTGAACATTGAAGAAACGTGTAGATTTGAATATTTCAATATACAAAACCAAATTTTAACTTCTACTTCTGTCGTCAAATTCACCATATCATACGATCTTTTTTATATTAAACTACTTGCCTATTTTTTATTGAACTCCTTGTTTGTGTATTACAAAAGTAATACACAAACAAGTTTAAAAAAGCAAGTGTATTTCACTTGCTTTAAAATAAGAAAATTTAATTTATTTTTCATAAATTTTATCAAAACAAAAAATTAACTTTAATAGGAACACATATTTGGCCAACTTCAATACAACATGTACATGCGAAAAAATACTCAAAATATGTTTTTAGATACTCCGTTTTTAATGATGTACATTTTTATACATTAGAAAGTTCACAAATAGTGAAAGTCGAATACGAGATCAAGTAAATCCTTAGTACTGGATCTTTAGGAATCAATCAAAATAAATTCATTGGTTTGCCAAATCTTTCTTTACAAACTGCAATTATTAATTGATTAATTTATTAATTGTTGCTTAATTTATTAATTTTCTATAAATTAACAAGTGAATACTCAAAAATTCGTTAGTGGAAATTTCCGCCCCATCGGAAATTTCCGCCTTCATTTTTTATGATTTCAAAAAAAAAACTTAAAGCATGAAGGAGCAGAACAATATTATCTCGATACAATCTTCAAAGAACAAGAGGAATTGTATCTATAATGGCTATAAATATTGTACAAATATGGATAAAACGTAAATGATTGACGGGTAGAATATTAAGAAATAAAACTATGAATATATCAAATTATTATATATCGGGAAAGAGGAATAAAGTGTTGGTAAAAGATGTAATATTGTAGTTTATAATATTAATTTAAGTGAAAGTTTTTAAACATCTAATATATCTTATTGAACTGATCGCAAGAAGATATAATTAACGTCTTAATTAATATTTTTGTTTATCCATGTACATTTTATTGATTTTCTTCTATTTTATTTTGAAATCAAAAAACATTAAGGCGGAAATTTCCGCTGGGCCCGGAAATTTCCGAAATCCTGTAAAATTATAATAAATCAAAATATTAAATAACACAAAATTTATCGATAGATAAATTTATATAAATAAATATATTTTTATAAATAAATTTATCGATATAAATAAAATATATATATTTATAAATAAATATATAATATAAATAATATAATATAAATATTTAGAAATTCGTTTCATAAAAAAATATATTATTAAAATGTTGGTCAGACATTAAAAGTCGACTGTTTAATATTTTATTTTTAATAAAGCAAAAATGACATTAAAAATCGAATGTTTAATATTTTATTTATAAAAATTTATATTTACAAACATGTCATTAAAAAAGTTAAAGAAAACGTAAAAAACGTCTAACTTTATCATTGTGCGGTTTGACAAAATAATAATTGAAAAACTTGAAGTATTCACAGCTATTCAGAATGCTTTAAATACTTAGCTGCGTTAAAACGAAACTCACCTTCCTGTAAAAGCCGGCTGGTTTCATTCTCTTCTGTTTTAATCTTTGGTTAACAAGTGCGTATCTTGAAAGAAAACAATTAACAAAAAAATGTAAAATCAATTACAAACCGATCCGAATCACTTTCGAATGCATCGCCATCACTGTACATAAACGAACCTTAAATAAATAGTCATAAATCGCTTAACTGTAATAATTTAATATAATAAAATTTAGATAAGAGAAATACTCAGTCTGATTTTGATCAGTATCAATATAAGTGACATAAATATATAATGATAAATCTTGTGTTTGCTACGTCACATTAAGTGAGTTCGCAAGTTTTACTACGATATGCACCCTTCATAACATCAATCCGAGAAACTTTGACTGACAAGATGCTAGCTTTTTATATATTGATATTGTTTTAACGATTAGCATGCTTGTTTAAATTATAACATGAAACAATTCTAGTATTGATGTTCATTTGTAATATAGAAAACATGAGATTATTATAAAGTTAAAGGATCAGCTGATCCTTCTCTACTTATAAGCCAAATAAGCAAATTTGGCTTATTTGTGTGAAATTTTTAATTTGCTCTATGAACTCAATCTATCACTTAAAGGAAACATGATACTGCTTTTAAGTTGACAGATAAAGTGACAGCATACAAAGCTAAACTAGATTTGCGGAAACGGTTGAACAAAATCATATTGGATATGCTTCAGCCATAAATAGGAATTTTGGGTGAGACATATCATGCACATTTGTTTATGAAGCTCGTGCACGATCTTTTGTCTTCGGTTTTAAATACTTTAAACGTTCTGGTATTTTTAAATATCACGAAATGTCAAAGAATTGTTTCGTGACAACAAACTAGACAAATTAAGCATATATGTGCAATAAGCTCCTAAATATCGAAAATGACGCTGAGGTTAAGAGTGCGTTTGAAATAACAAATTTCCCGATATTCAGTTAAAAATCACGGCCGGATTCAGTTAGTTTGATGTTCAAATATAGATATCTTCATTACCGGTTTCATATTATCATAGCATACTGTGTATCAGAATAAGAATTAGAGGTCATCAATAGGAACTGCTATGTTATAAGGTTTCTGCTCCTATTCTTCGACCCAACATAGCAGCGGGGCCAAATACATGCTAATTAAGTATTTTTTAAAGAATTATTTGAGCTGGATCAAAGAAAGTATAATTTTTATTTGATATTTCGCTAACTTCTGTTTGCATCTTCAGAAAATTACAATGTTTTTTAAACATTTACATGCTTATATAAAAAAGTTATTTATATAAAAATATTTTTATGTAATATTTTTATACATTTTTAAAAAACTTTTATTTTCTGAAGATGGAATACATTAATAAATTTCAACTTCAAAATATGAAAAAATCATTTATTGAATAATCTACAAAACCGAAATAGGTAATTAGGTTTTATAAAGATGCAGCTGTTAAATTAGATGGATTTAACAAAATACACAAAATACTTATAAATTTTACCCTTCTTTTGAGAATGACTGATACTGCTGCACTCAGTTTCGGTATTATCGTCAAGACTGTCACTGTAAATTGAAATATAACAACATTACTTTAAATAGTAATAAAACTTACACTAGATTGATAGCAGCGGAATAATGTACACTGTTCAAAGTGGTGTTAGATGCACATGTAGACTGATTTCGCAATGGCGGACACTTCTGAGCCATCGCACTTATAGAGCGACTAATATTTTTACGTTGATGTACCACTTTATTTGCCGGTGCTGACTGTATAGATCCTGGTCCAGACGAAGAAGTCGAATCGTCTGATAGGATAACGTTAGTGTGGTTTCCTACAGGAACTATCTAAGTTTACAAGCAGTATTAAACATTACCTGCAACTCGAACAAGCAAAATTACTATGGGGAAATATTTTTGAAATTACATTTTGAAAGCTTCATAATAAGTAAATTATAATAAATTGTTTTGATGAAGAAAAATAAATGTGTATTTTTAAAGCAAAAATTGTAATTCACAATAATGAAATTTACAAAACAATAAATGATAATTTCCTCGTTGTACCTCTGCACTAATTCGCTGCATGAGGAAACTCATTACCCGCTTATCTCCGGTCGACCAAAATAATGTTTCCCAGAAGCTGCAAAAAGGCCGCTGTGCTGGTGCCAACGGCTCCCAGGGTTTCAATTGCGATCGGAACAAACTTGTACTGCCGGTCATCTAAGCTTCAATATTTCGTACGGTTCACAAGTTCAGTATGATCAGCAAAGGAACTTGCAGAATGTACTACGCGCGGTATACGACTGGTTGCGAGAGTGTTTAGGAATGTAAAGTCCTAAACAAGCACTCACCCAGACTCTCACAGCAGTAACGAAGCCCCGTCGATTCGTTTGCAGTCGTCTCTGGTCAAACCGACGGGTTCTAGTCTGGATAAAATTCCTAAGAAGGGGGTAATGCCATTCTCACAATTTCATTGACCATTGAATAGCGTACATTTCTGCCTTTTTTGTTACAGTCTAGCGCGTAAACGCTGTTTCCGGAACGTTTCTCCGCATATACATCGATGTGGTTGAGCACTTTAAACGCCAAGTCTAAGTGCAACTGCGGTGGACAATGATTGGTTATCAAGCCGGGTGACAACGGAATTATCGGTAATGCTTCGAGGAAAGCCCCATACCATTTTAAAGTGGTAGCAATGAGGCGAGCACGAGATTCAGAACTAGTTGCTTTGTCGACAATCTTTTGATGACACGCATCATAATAGTCCCTAATCCATAGTTTTTGAAGGGTTGGATTCTATGAGATGGTTGCCTAAAATTCAGCGTGTCATTAGCCTGTAGCTTTTTCAGAGTCTGGGTCTGGAGAGAGTGGATAGAGTGACGGGCCGTTTCCTAGCAGTCTCTTGATTTGCTCTCTTGTTAAGCATACGGAAGAGCCGAACGTAGGTATTGCGACTTTCAGCGCTTGTCGGACACCAATACCTCCGAGTCTGATCGGCAAGTCTGCTGCCACGCATCATCAGGAAGCGGCAAATTCAGCGCCATGTTCAGTAGACGGCGGATTTCCGCGTAGAATGAATTTCCTCCTTGATTAAATTCATCCTTACTCCCAAAGCAGGGGGAACATATAAAGAGGAAAGCATATACTTTTCGGAAGGCAGAGCGAGCTTCGAAGAAGTAGGAAAGCGTCATGGGCACTTAAATCGATAAGTCTTATTCCTACGTTATGAAGCTCGTTTACGGCTTAACACGGAGCTCCATCAATATTAGCTTGGTCTTCTAGAGGAGCTCCCAATAGCGTAGCGTCATGAGATAAAACTGTCTAGCACCCAGTTAGTGGGCATATGATGTCTCAGCTGAGATCTGGGTTGTCTGTGATTACTTCACACTTTTCGGAATTTAGCTCCTATCCGATTTCCGACCCGGCTGCCTTAATTTTTCGAATGTCTGAGCGGATGATTGTTGTAGTACCGCCCAGAACGCAGTCATTCATGTACCAAATATTGATGCAAGACTCCAGACTGTGTGCTAGAGTGTTAACTGCCAGGCAGAAAAGCACTGGGTTCAGTGAATCACCCTGTTGGATGCCTTCGGAGGATATAATGTGATCACTACCAAATTTAAGAATACTCGGATGGGCGTAGCATAGGTTAACGACTGGTAAGATCTGAGGAAAATGGCCCGCAACGTTAACCAAGACAGTGTCTCTGCTTACACAATTGAAGGCATTAAAAATATCCAGATTAACAATTACTTGGTTCCGGTTGCAATGCCGCACAGAGAAACGTGCAAGAGGCATGTACTGCTGCCTCAACACCGCATTGTACGCCGACGCCTCACTGCATCGGAAGAAGTTGATCAACAAGCCACTCGGTAGTGAGCTGGCTTGCGAGCTTGGCGGCTTTGCGACGAATGGTAAATCCTACTGCGATCGGTCGAATGCCACTGACGTTTTTTGAGAAGGCGAGTAGTCTGCCTCCATAAAAAATTTTGGCAACATTTTATGGCACCATTCTTCTCAGGATAGTCGAAATCAAGTTTGTCAATGCCTTAGAAAGATGAATCGCAGACGCGCCCGACGAATGCCCCCAGAAGATCTCGTGGGTGATTAAGACTCAGGCCATCTGTGCCTACTGCTGAAGACGTCGGGAAGGACTGTAGTGTCAATGTTATGGACGCGGCAGTAACAACAATTCCACACTCGGGTTGTATATTAAAATACCGCCTATATGTTGTAAGACGTCGAGTAGGATGCTTCACACTCAGTGCTAATGTAGTGATTTCGTCGTTTTGCAGCAGTGTAGGGTCACTGCATACCATTCGTACCGCTAATCGAATGTCACCGTCTTCAATTTTTTCCGATACATGTCGACGTAGCTGATCTCAGGAAGTTTTATCAGAATAGTCCCAGCTTTGTTGTTGATTATTCTTCTGATCTTTATTTGAGAGCTGATATATGGCACAAGCGTCGCGAATCTGCTCTGCAATAGATTCAATTGACGGAGAATTATGAATCTTCTTTGGCACACAAAGCGCGGTTATTAGTAAGGAAAGTAGAGTCCACTACGCCGACTCATCCGTCGGCAGCGTTACAACTGCACTCATTAACTCAGAGAGCTTTGCAGCTACAGCAAGCCTGGCCCCTAGTGGAATACGTCTTACTACACGCACACGGTCCGAAAACTTCGTGAACATCGATTGCTCATATCTATAGTTGGTGTTGATGCAACCGTCGGAATAATAACTAACAATCACTTGGTCGGAATCAAATGAGGGCGATAGTCCTAAGGGTGGGCAACCAGCAATAAGGATATGTTTGCGGATCAGTCCTGTAACGTTTAAAACAATGTGCCGACGAAATACAGAGCAATGGGAACGTATGTGCTTGTGACTACGTGCAACGGTTGTGCGATCGCGGATAGCAGCTGCTAGGTGGTCCTGAGTTGCATCGGCAGCTCGGTCGTTTATTGCAGCGGATGGGAGGTCGTTAGTTGCGGCGGCGATACGGTCGTGAGTAGCACCGGAAGCTCGCTCGTACACTGCAGCGGCTGGGCAGTCGTTAGTTGCAGCGGCTGTTCAGTCGATTATGGCAGCAGCGGCTCCTTCGTTCATTGCAGAGGCTGCGAGGACGTTAGTTGCAGAGGCTGTATGGTCGTTTATTGCAGTGGCATTTCGATTGTTTATTAGGGCTCGATCGCTCACTGCACCGGCTGGGAGGTAATTTGTTGCAGCGGCAGCTCGGTCGCTTATTGCAGCGGCAGCTCGATCATTTGGGAGACGGGGCGAGTGCTTATTTGAGACTTAATATTACCAAACACTCTCGCATCCAGTCAAATACCGCGCGCAGTACATTCTGCCAGTTCCGTTGCTGATCATGATGAACTTGTGAAGCGTACCAAATATAGCGGCTTAGATGAGCAGCAGAACAAGTTTGTTCCGATCGCCATCGAAACCCTGGGTGCCATTGGCATCAACGCAGCGGATTTTTTGCAGCTTATGGGAAAATATAAGTTCGGTCGACCGAAGATAAACGGGCAATGAGTTTCCTTGTGTAGGGAATTAGCGCAGCGGCGCAACGAGGAAACGCGGCTTGTTTTGCGGAATCGGCAGGAGAGCCATCACTATATTTCTAATGAACTGTATTTATTTATTGCTGCATTCACTGATCATAAATGACAATTTACATAACAATAATGATCGGTAGCACAATTGATAAACTATAATCGCAATTGGCAAACAGATCACTTCTATCTAAGAGTTCATTGGATCATTGAATTGTTGAAAAATTAGTTTCTCAAACAAGATCTTTAACCATAAAATTGCAGTTCAAGTTTGAGAATATTCCATAAAAGGATTTATTATTAATGTCTTTATGAATTTTATTATGGGCCTTTACAGTTATGTTAGATCCACCAATGATGAGATCTGAAGATTTTCAGTAATCACAAGCGAAAATAGTGATATTAAATTATAATTTATACAAGAAAAAGCAACAAGTTAACTGACCTATAATATCGAGGAGTAGTTATCTACATAATAGATAGACTAACTAGATTACTTATAAATAATGAACTGGTAATTTATTATAAATTAATTAGCTTATTAATTTTAAATTAAAAATTAATTATTTATTATTAATTATTTAATTCTGATTTAATTCCAAATTAATTATTAATAACTGATCATAACTGATAATTAACTGATAATTAATTTTGATAATAAAAGAATTAATTTTTAAATCAACTGATCAAAAATATTAGCATTTTGAAGTTATATATCTTAACTACAAAATATTGGCTATAAAATATATTCTCAAAGGCGGAACTATTACGTTCTGCAGATACAAACAACATCAATTTTGGAAACGTTTAAACTTTTGTTGAAATTAATTAATGAGTTCATAATTTACGAAGACAGCAATAATTAGTAATTACCTAAAGCGGCTCATATATTTTCCGAATTAAAATAATTAATATTAAAAATGTCAAATTTATTAGATGTTAAATTTCTTCGCTCTATAAAAAACCAAACAATATTTTGAATATAAGCTAAGTGGCTTATTTTACTAAAATCCGGATTGCTGTCGATCAAATGTAAAATATACTTGTGGTAAATAAAGTTTTAAAATCGATAAGGTTATGCAGTACACACCATATCCCAAATGCAGGATGTGTTTCGGTGATTATTTCAGATATTTATTTTAAAGATCCAATATTTTTAAAATTCACAACATAATTTACAATCATCAAAAAGTAAGGAATCTATTATATACTGCGATCTAGAATACTATATATGCTAAATAACTTAAACAATTCAAAAATTCAAAGTTTGCAAAAACTGGTATAGCCGGAAATTAAACAGATTATTTGCAATGGGCAAAAATTTTTATTTCTTGATATCTTATACTTTACAAGCAATTGGTCTTTTTTGGGCCATTATGAGATAATATTTTATTTGAATATTTTAACAGTGAACCGTTTGTAAATAAAGAGAACCGTATTTCTATTATTGCTACTATTGAATTTATTTAACTTCAGTTATATTAAAACCCATATTAATATTCAAAGTTTAACATTTCAAAACGCGAGGATATCATCGTACAGATAATAGTATTCAACATTGTACAGATAAATGGTTATCACTAACCATTTATTTATTTTTTAAATAAATGGTTAGTGATATATAGATATATAGAAGAGTAAATATTTGAAATAATAAATTAATAGTATAATTCTAATATCAATATTATTTGAAGAATTTTAATAAATAGAAATGTCAACAAATAAACAATTAGAATATTTAGATAAATTTAATTCAGTCGAAATAAAAATAAAACGAGGAATTATTTACAATTATTTATTAAAAACGTATTTTCAAAATAAATGTTAAAACAAAACAGATTTGAAAATACAAGTTTTAATTATGCGGTTTTTTAAATTTAACAAACCATCGCTAAAAATGCCAACAGAAAGTATTCAATTAAGATAAAGAACGAAAACTTCCTACCCATGTAACAATTTTTCCATTCTCACAAGGTAATGTAGCAGAATTATCATTGATTTCTTCTTTTACTTCGCTAAACATAAGTTAATAAAATTACTTAAGCATTAGAAATAAAAATTCCAAAATTACCCAATGTCGACATCAAAAGATTTAAAGAAAAATCTGAAATGGTTAAATCGCTTAGAGCCTAATGCACTCTTTAGATCGTGTAATTTAATCTGGTGATTTTGGTTGCAGTGAAGTTTCGTTAAATATGGAGTTTCTTCATCGTCAATATAATAAATTACTTTAATTTCTTCGCTTTGGTTACTTGCGGACTGCATTGATTCAGTAATCAATTTAATAAAGAGTCAGATCGTTATACTTTTTCTCAACTTGAGAATATTTACCAGCTTTTTAAAAGCTAATCTAAATCCTACAAATCTAAATATCTAAAAATAATTTAATGTCTTAATCACCAGAAATGGACAAAAATATGGTCAAATCAAATATACAAAAGATAATTAGGTACTATTTGAATTAATAGTACCTAAAGAATATGCCAGCAAATTCTCACATTAACATTTATTCAATATATAAATGTTACAATTTAGACGTGAGCACATTTTTTCGTGGATTTAGATATAGAGTTTTAAATAATTGTAGCTAAATAATATAGCGTCGATAAATATATACAAGAAAATATAATATTGATCAATATATAATAGATAATATAATATCGATAAATATATAGTAGATAATATAATATCGATCAATGTATCCTATATTATATAATATCGATTAATATATAATAGATAATATAATATTGATCAATATATAAGATAATATAATTTGATCAATATATCAAAGATAATATAATATTGATCAATATATAGAGAATAATAAAATATTGATCAATATATACAGGATAATGTAATATCGACCAATATACAAGAGATAATATAATTTGATCAATATATCAAAAATAATATAATATTGATCAATATATAGGATAATAAAATATTGATCAATATATACAGGATAATATAATATCGATCAATATATACAAGATTATATAATATCGATCAATATATACAAGATTATATAATATCGATTAATATATAGTAGATAATATAATAACGATCAATATATAAGAGATAATATAATTTGATCAACATATCAAAGATAATAAAATATTGATCAATATATAGAGGATAATAAAATATTGATCAATATATACAGGATACTGTAATATCGACCAATATACAAGAGATAATATAATTTGATCAATATATCAAAAATAATATAATATTGATCAATATATAGGATAATAAAATATTGATCAATATATACAAGATTATATAATATCGATCAATATATACAAGATTATATAATATCGATTAATATATAGTAGATAATATAATAACGATCAATATATAAGAGATAATATAATTTGATCAACATATCAAAGATAATAAAATATTGATCAATATATAGAGGATAATAAAATATTGATCAATATATACAGGATAATATAATATCGATCAATATATACTAGATTATATAATATCGATACATATATAGTAGATAATATAATAACGATCAATATATAAGAGATAATATAATTTGATCAATATATCAAAGACAATATAATATTAATCAATATATAGGATAATAAAATATTGACCAATATATAATAGATAATATAACATCGATAAAAATAGTAGATAATATAATATCAATCAATGTATACTATATTATATAATATCGATTAATGTATAGTAGATCATATAATATCGATCAATATATAAGAGATAATATAATTTGATCAATATATAAAAAATAATATAATATTGATCAATATATATGATAATAAAATATTGATCAATATATACAGGATTATACAATATCGATCAAAATAGTAGATAATAACATATCAATCAATGTATACTAGATAATATAATATTTATCAAAATTGTAGATCATATAATATCGATCAATATATGCCAGGTAGTATAATATCGATTAATATTTAATAGATAATATAATATCGATAAATATGATCTAAATACCATTTAGTAAACCTCTATTAAACTAGCCAACTGTATTAACTTGTCAGCAATTTAGCCAAATGATAAAATATAAATAATTCATTTAATTTAATGTCCATAATCGTTTGGAACAATGACTTATATGATTATAATTATATGATTAATACTTGTCAATTGTAAGTATTTATATACTTACAATTGATAGGGGATATACGTGCAGTGAGAGAATAAAGACGTTTCGTCCTTACTTGAAGACTTTATGAATTGTAAGTATTTATAACAGAGAAAATTTTAACTTTTTAATTTAGTTTATTTATTTTTCGACTTTAAAAGTCAAAAAATATTTAAGAAATACATTACAATGAATTTAATTTGTGTAGATAGTTTCATTATCTTCGATACTGATAAGATTTATCGTTAGATAAGATTTGCACGGCCAAAAAATAAAATAAAAACTTGAAGTAAATAAAGTTTGAAGCTTTTTAAATATCGAGAGAGTTGCCACCTAAAAATGATTGATTTGATTATCGGAAGTAGTATGATAGGGTATCCCAAAGTCAGGTGATTTCTTCCAGACATAACATGTTTTCATAGTTTATTTTTCTTATTTTTGTCGATTCTCCTTAATCTTCAAACAGACTGATTTTCGTTAATCGATGTATCGTTTGAAATATTTATTTTCATTACAAAAAGTAAAATATTTTTCAGGAAAACCGGTTAAGCACGATTCGCGACTGTAATTGAAACTATACACGTGGTATTTGACAGCTAGGCACCGGCATTCGAGTCGTACATGTATAATTTGGGTTTTGCAGGAATGCTTTGATGTCAAACGTTACTGTTTGTTAATCTAAATGCCTGGATACATTAAAATAATTGCGATACGAGAAGTTCATATTTTGTCAGTGATTATTTACATTCTCATTTTTGCTTTGATAGCAAAAGCGACCTTTTGAAAAATTCGAAAAAAAGCAACGACAAATTATGCACGTCAGAGCTTCAAAAGGATTTGTAAGTAACTTTTAGAAATAACTATGGGGGATGGTGGTCTAATGAATTTTGCTTACGAATTCTTATTGAAGACATGGCCAACGCTGGACAGTCGTCAGGTAGATACTGTGGATGATCGAGAGGATTTTTCTGAACGCTTGGAACGCTCTCTTAAACATTCCTTGTTGGATTCTCTCAATTCGATGGGTGTTTTGCGTTTTTACATCAACCATGTCGAAGTCAACTTCCAGTGGTTCATAGGTTACGATTGTGATGAAATATTTATCTAGGGCAAAGATGGCACTGTATATGTTCATGGAGAAATCAACGTGGGATCTATCGACGATGCAGATGAACGATATGAAGACTTGTCTGATAACAGAATCGAAACCGAAAGAGAGTGTGATGATGCTCTTATTGATATCAGAACTGGAAACGACAGTGATGAGGATTGTGAGGACACCTGGGCTTATAGTTCAGAGATTGACACTGTAGATACATTTAATATTGTCGATGTAATTGATGTTCTATCAGACAACAGAAGCAATGACTGCAACGGTTATGGGAATGACTACCTTGCGACTATAGCGCTGATGGAGGACAACAACGATTCTGGAAATTACTACTGCTGTAGTGTGGAAAAAAGAATGGTTCTAAAAAGGCTTGAGGTTTCCGGTTGTGCTTGTTTCTCTGATACAGTAACATGTTGGAAATTAAAAAGAAAAAACTCCTTACTACAAAGCAAACTTGGTACCACTAAACTTCTCTGCTAAGTTCCGAAGGTGTTTCACCTGCAATGGCCTTGACTGCGGTGTGGAGTTCGGAAGCGTAAGTTCTTTAAGAAGACAGGCAGTGGAAGGCTCCTTCAGACTGAAATAACAAAGCTTTGAAGGAGGTGATGTGTTCGAACAGATGGGAGGTATGGAGATCATCCGTTTAGACCGCTGACCTCTGTCTGCTAGAATCCTCTCCTTATGTGGTACTAATCCTTCGATTTTTGCTTATATATTCTAATTTTTGACAAATTGTTTCCACATACGGTTGTATTTTTTTTAATAAAATCTTTATTATTAATAAGAATGTAATTTACACAAGTTTTCTAACGCCAGAAAATATGTAGAAATAATTGTCGGTGCAATAAACTACACAAGTTCGTTAATAGTAAAATAACGTTTCATAGATTCACAATTTTCAATGGAATAGTAACAACATATTATAAGCTCCTCGTCTCTCGTTTACCCAGCATGGTCCGCGCCGATTGGATTCTTCGAGGGGTGAAAGACCCCTAGTGGCTCAGTCGAAAAGCGGCGTGTTGGATCGATTGGGAGACTCAGATCCCCCTAGACCTGAGGCCGTAAATGGAAGAAGAAGGAAGACGATTGATAGTCAATGAAGACGATTGCTTGAGTTTTTGACTGTTTTGTTGACTTGTCTTGTTGATTGTTATGATGACTTATTTATCTTGTATTTAAGAAAACCATTATTATTAACAACATATTTGGTGCTAAAGATTCATCGCTCTTGTGGATACGAAAGGAAATTGAGTTCTAAATTTTTAAATATCCAGTATCAAATAGGTATAGTTGAACGACAATAACAAAATTATTTTGATATTTCGCTAGAAACTACTAGCATCTTCAGAAATTAATACGAAAAAGAAAAAATCAATAAAAATTTTGTGATTTTTTTCTTTTTCGTGTTAATTTCTGAAGATGCTAGTAGTTTCTAGCGAAATATCAAAATAATTTTGTTATTGTCATTCAACTATACCTGATTGTTACTGGATATTGAAAAATTTTTTAATAGATCAGAATGGATATATTTCAAATTGAGTTCTCTTGTGTTATTCAAGTTCCTGTTGTTAAGATGTTCAATTTATGAATTTATACGAGCCTAAAATAAACAAATTAATAGTGAAAGATTATATTCTTATGGAGAAAAAACAGATATATCAGGCCATGGTCAACAAGTTTAACTGGTGCTATCTTACATTTCACTTAAGCAACATTTTAGAAATTGGATTAGAAAAAAAGATTTATTTTTACGTGGCAAATGCATGTTGACGCACGCTTGCATGCCCACAAAAAAGAACAAAAATCTAAATCATGAGTCGAGAAGGTGGGAACGGAGGAGGTATTTGAATGTGATAAAGGAGAGATCCTCGCAGACTTCGAGTGGTAGCTGATTCCAGGCAAGTGGGGCGGCGACGAGGAAGGATCAGAGACCGTAGAACTAATAAATTAGAACTAATAAATTAACTTGATTATTGTATTTATTTTTTAAAAGCATTTAATGAACTTTAACTGTGAAGAATGCTGTCTTAGTGTTTTAATAATTTAATATCCACCTATTCAGAGGAGTTTTCGACATCAATTACGGTTTATAAATCAAAGATTATTAATTACTGAAATGTCGTATTAAGTTTGAAATAAATCAAATCAGCTAACTGAGTCTATATAACAAACAAAGCATAATAATGCTAAATCAAAATTTAATAATTAAATAATAAAATAAATAATTGTAATAAGATTTTTTATAATTTAAATCAAGGTAAATAAAAAATTGAAATTTAAAATAAAAGACAATGTTTATGAATTGACTAATAAATATCAGACGTTGTATCAGTATAAGGATTAGAGGTAAGCGGGAGGAAGTGCTATGCTATCAGGTATCGGCCCCTAATTTATTCTTTATATTATTGTGTTGATTTATATATTTTACTATTTTCTGCTTGATGCTATTTTTATAGAAACCCAGTTAAAAATATGTATCTATTAAATTATTTAAATGATTTTGAAGAAAGCCAATATCAGTTACATATTGTTGCAATTCTTAAAATTTCATTATTTAATGTATTATATTTTATATTATATGGTATGCATGAATGCTCATGCAAAAATATGTTTCTTGTAAATTTAAATATGTCATCTTTACGATATAAATTAATAGTAGTTTTAGTTAATGTTAATTTAATGTTCATATCTAGATATACACCTTCTTTATCATTAATATTGGTTTTATTGAGAATGAGGCTACCTGGATAAATTTGTTCGCTTATTGAATAAAATTTGTTAGAGTTAAATACACATATATCATCAATATATCGAAACATATATTTCATATATTTATATAATTTAGATTTATTTTTTAAACAGTTATGAACAAATTCATATTCTATAAAGCTTAAAAACAAGTCAGCTATAATTGGGCTACTATTACCACCCATTGGAACACCTTTTATTTGTCTAAATATAGATGTCCCTACCTTTAAATAATTTTGATTTATCAAAATATTTAAGGATTCTATTAATTCAATTTTATCCATATATTTATATTTACTTGATGGTTTAATTTTTGTTAGATATGCGTTATAGTTATTGTAACGTATATATGCATCTCAAAAAAGTCAGCAATAATTGTTTCAGCCACCCAGAATTTGACACAGACCTGAGGGTCCAATCGCGGCACATAATCGCAGCACATAATATCTAATAATTCAAAAGAATATCTTCAATTTCAATCGTCTAACTTCTCTATTAAATAATTTTATAAACTGATACAAGGTCTACAGTATTTAACAGTTTTTATTCTGTTGAAAGGTGTATTTCAATACATTCAATCATTGACTTTATCACGGTTACGTATCAATGGCAAATTCTCAATGAAATTTAACCGTAATATTTATAAACGCTAAAATGATGATTGATGCAGTTATAAAAATATTGAACATTATGGGATTGAATTGATCAAGATAATACAATGTAAAAAAATATTTTTTACGTGGCAAATGCGTGCCGGCGCACGCTTACATGACCACCACAACAAAAAAATCTAAATCATGCTTCGAGGAGGTGAGTATGAAAGCGGCATTTGAATACAATAAAGGAGGGAGCGCGGCGGACGTCGAGTGGGATATGATTATAGGCGAGTGGGGCGGCGACGAGGAAGGATTGGAGATAGTAGTTGTTAGAGTAAATGGGAACGTAGAGTAAGAGGGAATTACGGGAATGCAGTGATAGAGAGAGGTGGGACGAGTGTCGTTTATGAAAGGGATGTTAATGAACGATGGGGAGCCGACAGCGATGAGACGAAAAGTTACGAGAATAAGGCGGAGTTGAATGATGATGTGGATGGTAGACCAGGATAGTTATGAAAGATATGTGGATGTGTGGTCAAAGCGACGGAGACTAGGAGCACTTGAACGGTGGAGTTGATGATGCGTTGTAGGGGTACAATGATGGATTTTGGAGAATTGGCAAAAAGTAAACTCTTTCTAAGAGCTTAGAAAGAGTAGGAAGGAGTGAAAAGGGGCAATAGCTAGAAGGAAGTGAGGAGTCGAGCGATTGTTTCTTAAGGAGGGGAAGAACGATGGCGGATTTTCTGTGTGATGGAAAGATACGACTGCGGATGGACGAGTTAAACAAGGTGGTGAGAAAAAGGGATATCGACGAGCAAATGGATTTAAGAATGAGATTAGGCAGGGGAACTGCAGGTGAGGTTTTGTTGGGCAAAGACATTAGGACAGATGAGACTTCGGCAGGTAAAACAGGGAAAATATGAAAGAGTTCCGAGAGGGTGAGGCGAGGCGAGTAGCAGTAAGATGGAATGGAGACGGGGTTGTGAGAGAGCAATGTGGATACTGTGATCTGAATAAATGACAAATAATCACGGGGATTGATGTTACAAGACGAAGAGGAGCGAGAAAGGATTGCGTTAAAAGTATGCCAGAAAGACTTGGAGTTTAATGAAGTGTTGATTTTATGCTACCATAAGGAGTTGCATTTGGTACATAGTAGGTGGAGATGATACTGGCGAAGAGCAAGATAGCCATTACGGAGATACGGAGTGAGCGATCGGAGATCATGTCTGACAGAGCGGTGATAGATTCGAAAAGCATGACGGAGTCGACGCTTTAAGAGTAGGCATTTGATGCCAAACCATGGATTACGTTGAGTTTATTCCTGCGGTTGGTACAGTCAAATTTAGTAAGTGCAGTGCGCTTAACCCATCGGTGGCAGAATACTAAGCTCTTGGTAACGATCGCATAGCTGACACAATGAGAAATCGGGTAACCGGAGGCAGATCGACCATAACATCATCTGAATGTGTTGCGTGGGATAACGTTTCACTTGCTGAGTGTTTCGCACGCAGAATTTGAAGTAGCTGTACGTCTGGGGGTGGCAATGCTATTAGCAGAGCTAATCAAGAGAATTGCCATAGTCAAGTTTCCATCGTATATCTTTTCTGATACTCGTCGACAGAGACGATATTTTTTCTCGCTCAGCAGTTTTAGCGCAGTCAGCTTCTTTGCGCTTTAGTATATATAATTAATAATATATTTTTCCATTTACAATGTAGAAACAAAAAATTAAATTAAACGCTAAAATTCTGAACATTTAAATGAATCGCAAGAAACCATTTTAGAAATAAAAATTCCTTTATAAATTAAGGGAACTTCTATTAATTTAAACATATACACAAATTTTCAGCGAGTTTCCCACCAACGCTACTATACCTTTTATTAAAGTAATATGTAGAAGCCTTAAAATTATAAATCAAAATTATAATAAACAGTACTATCTGTTTTAGCCAATCAAACTTAAAAAATACAGCGCGAAGTTAATATATTAAATTCTCTACGTGGTGTCCAAATATCATTCAGCTGCTAGATATTGTAATCAACCCAATTGTAAGTACATAAAAACACTTCCATTTTTATTTAGGTTTATCGAAATAGATCAATTTGTAATGATGTCGAGTAAATTTTTAAAATTTATAAAGTTTTACTTCCTTTTTATTATTTCTTTTTATTACTATTTTTACTTCTTTTTATTAAAAATTTCAATTATGAAATCTTATAACAATTATTTATAATTATTAATTATCTAATTATTATGAAAATTTTTGATGGATAATAAATAATATATTTTGTATTAGAATAAGGTACACTAGATAATCAAATGTTATTAGAGGAAATACATCATTAGCATGTATTTGGCCCCGCTGCTTTATTGAGGAGAGGAGTTAGGGGCCGAAATCTGATAGCATAGCCTTTTCTCCTGATGACCTCTAATTCTTATTCTGATACAACGTCTGTTATTTATTAGGCAATTCATAAATTAAATCAGCTAACTGAGTTACATATTTTATATAATTATAAAATTGAAAAATAACTTTTATTTTAAATTTTAATTATAAATTTTAACTTGATATAATAATAAATTGTATAAAATTATATATAACTATTTATTATTTATAATTATTTATCTTCATTTTTAATTTATAAAATATAAATGTTCATATAATTACTTTATAAATAAATTGATTTATTCATTATTTATAAATTGTAACACGGAATCCAAAACTATTCTGGGCCTATGTTCGTCGCAACAGAACCCTTAATACAGAAATCAAGTATGTCCTTAATGCGGAGGGATGTATGATAACTTCTCAGAGTGGTATTGTGGAATGCCTTGCTACGTCTTTTTCGATACCGACAAATAATTCACAAAGAGCTTCTATCACTTCGCATGGTGTAGCATTAAAGCAATCTTCGCGTTTTCTTCCAGTAACGATTAGTGAGATTGTAAGTCAGCTTGATCAGCTTGACCCATTTAGCTCTACTGGCCCTGATGACATTTCTCCGTTTCTCTTGAAGAATTTATCTAGATATTTGGCTCCTTCCCTTCTTGCTATTTTTGAGAACAGTTTGACCAGTGGATGTGTTCCTGAAGTCTGGAAAACTGCCATCGTAGTTCCGATCCCAAAGAAAACCATTGCAACGGCTTGTACTGACTATAGACCAATCAGCCTGACTAGTTCTCTATGCAAAGTGCTTGAAAAGTTGATCGCCACCCGGATCAGGCATCACTTGAGGGAACTCGGAATAATGTCGTCTTCTCAGCACGGTTTCCTCCCTGGTCGTTCCTGCTTAACAAACTTATTGACTTCACGCGAAATGTGGGTTGAGGCGGTCAGTCGCGGCCAATCAATTAATGTGGTATTCATTGACTTTTCAAGAGCATTCGATCGGGTGCCGCATGAGAGCTTGGTAGCATTACTATTTAACTACGGCATTCCTGTAATGTTGTGTAATTGGATTCAAGATTTCCTACGTCATCGTTTCTTTAGGGTGAGAGTTGGCACCCATCTTTCCACTTCCAGACGCGTTTACTGTGGTGTTCCGCAAGGTACCGTACTAGGACCTCTGCTGTTTATTGTGTTCCTTAACGATTTGTTGCTGCGGATTCAGAGTCCCTGTCTTGCTTTTGCTGACGACCTCAAAATATGGTCTGTAGATGATATTGATCCGCTTGGCATTTCCCTGCAGGAAGACCTTAATGAAATATATCAATGGAGTGAGGCTACTGGTATGAAGATCAATGTTGACAAATGCGGCCACATGAAATTAGGAAGGCGTTGCGATGACCGTCGTTTTCGCCTCGGAACTTTAATTCTTAATGTCGTCATGGAGTATAGGGATCTGGGTGTCATGGTGCATAGGACATTGAAATCCCGATCAAATACAGAGTTTGCCCATAGCAAGGCTTTGCGAGCTATGTACTGCGTCAAAAATGCATTTAATCGTATTAATCCATACGTCTTCAAACGGCTTTACTGCGCTCTTGTTCGCCCGCATATAGAGTACTGCGTGCAAGCAGTTTTTCCATACACTAAGAAAGAGTTCAATAGACTAGAGTCAATCCTTCGTAGAGGTTCTCGAATGTGTATGGATGGATCATATTCATATCGTGAACGGCTTGAATTTCTAAAGATACCATCTTTGGGTCAGAGGCTATATTACCTAGACCTTGTTGCATTATGGCGAATGGTAAATGGGATAGATGGTTTTACCTCGTGCTATGTTAAAGTTTGTTCTCAGACGCATCGTGGCCACCCGTTGAAACTATTTAAGTTTCCCCATGGTAAAGTAGTGAGTTTGGCTAGGCTCTCACATCGAGCATTAAACGCCTGGAACACGTTGCCAGGAGAAATAGCATGTACCAAGGACTTATCTCAATTTAAAGTTCAACTTCGTCAGTGGATTAACGATCATGGCATTCCGAATGTATACAATATTATGTAACCGCTATTAACTTTTTTTCTTCTTTTCTTTTCTTTTTTATTTCCTATGTGATCAGTTGAAACAGCCATTTGGCTATAACTTGTAATACTAATAATAATAATTATTATATTTTAAATATTTGAAATTAAATCATTTCCAAATTTTCAGAAATGAAGGAAATATATTGCATTTCTGATCGTACTTAAAAAAGCTATTATCATATTCGCAGCATAAAGCCAAATTTAATATGGTATTTGTTGGTGAAATCACCAGAAATTAACATTTAGTTTCCCTTGAAATTTCGAATATAAAATTACGAATTTAATTTAGTTCCTCTTGATTACCACTATTCCCTATATATCGTATATTATTATAATTATATTATAATTGTATTACAATTATTTATCTTTATTTTTAATTTATATACAGCATTAAATACGTAGGTCCAGTAAGCTGATCTGATTTATTCTACTGACAAGTTATTATTGACCTGGGAACTTTGTTTTCCCGGTAATGTAACCTCAATTAATTTAATGTCATAAATTCTGAAACTATGTATTATTGATACGACATTATTTTTCTGCCGTTATATTAAATTCTATCATTATATAAATATAAATTCTATAAAATTTTATAATTTTCTATTATTTATATTTATTTATCTTTATTTTTAATTTATTGTATAAAGTTTACCGACTCAATATTCTGATCTGATTCTCATTTTATTCATTGAAAGAACTGGATAATCGCGTCAGGTTTTAATTTTAATAATACATTCTATCGTTATATAAATATTAATTGAACAAAATCTAATATAATCATTTATTATTTATATTTATATATAGTATAAAATACATATATTTAGTTATCTGATCTAATTTTCTAAGTATACGTATTTTGTATTATACATAAATTTAATATGATTATAATATAAAATACGATGACTCAGTTATCTGATCTGATAAAATATATGAGTTATCTGATCTGCTCCAAAGAGTATTTCATATCTTATATGAAAGTGAATATTCACCTACGACAGTGAATATTATCTTTATTAAATTAAATTTAAATTATTAAATTTAATTAATAAATATTAATCAATTATTAATTTAATCAATTTATTATTAATTTAAATTATCTTTATCATTCTTAAATAATGATTAAATTCGCCGACTCAGTATTCTGATCGATTCTCATTTTATTCATTGATAGAACTGGATTATCGCGTCAGGCTTAAATTTTTATTATAAATTCTATCGTTATATAAATATTAATTGAATAAAATCTAATATAATTAGAATAATTAATATAATTAATTTTTTATGTATAAAATACATATATTTAGTTATCTGATCTTATTTTCTAAGTATTTTGTATTATACATAAATTTAATATGATTTAAATCTATAATTTAGATTTCTTATAAGCTAGCGTTTGCTATTACACAATTTTTAAGAACCGATTAACATATAATGGAGGTGATCAGGATGAACTGTTATATTATCAGAGTATCAGATAGTACACAATTTTATGGATTTAATGTCGAAAAAAATATTATTTATTCTTTAACTTTGAAATTGCATTCGTTGAGGACCGGGGACTTTGTTTTCCGGTAATGTTACCGCTGTCATAAATACTGAAACTGTGTATTATTGATACGACATTATTTTTCTGTCAATTTTCAAGCAAGTTTAATGAATTGTCTTTATTTTTTTAAATGATAAGTTAATCAACAAAATATTATTAAAATATCAAATTTATATATAAATCAACAAAATATAATTAAAAATAAATCTAAACTCTTAAGCGAAAATTTTTTTATGGATAATAAATAATATACTTTGTATTAGAATAATATACTAAATAATCAAATTTTACTAGAGGAAATATGTTATAAGCGCGTATTTGGCCCGCTGCTATGTTGGGTCGAGGATAAAATTTAGTCACTCGAATATGGAACGTGGATTGTGGCGTTTTTTCAGATTTTCTTTTAATGATTTTAATCTCGTAAGATTCAAGTCAAAATATATTGGAGTGTATCTGAGAAGGTAATGAGAAGTTAATCAACAAAATATTGTTAAAACATTGTTAAATAATTCTTTATTTTCATAATAAAGAAGTATAAATTAAATATTATTAAAATATTACAATTACAATATAAAATCAACAAAATATTATTAATAATTTATTTAAACTATTAAAATTTTTTATAGATGGATAATAAACAATATACTTTGTATTATAATAACGTAAAAGTAAATTATCAAATTTTATTAGAAGAAATACGTCATTAGCGTATTTCTCGCTCCGTATTAGTGCGATGAATATGGCTCGAAACATGATAGCATTGTTAAAGTAGCTAAATCTTATGTGAGCACTAGATACGTTACCTAATATTAATTATCGCTTAATTAGTTTCTAGTAATAGTGCTCTTTTTGCCGAAATCGCTTATTTTTCAAGATACCGAATTAAAACAGGTAGTTATAAGTGCAAACGGTCAGTTGATGACTTAAGGTCATAAGTCCCATTTAGACATCCACTCAGAGAATTAAAAGCATACGTATTACTTGAAGCTATACCGAGTGAGGAAGTTAACGTTTTAAAAACGATTTAGTATGAAAATGTCGACTAATGATATCGTAGCGCATTATCTAATAAATACTACGATTTCAGTCTCTAATTTGAGTCTTTAATTTAATTATCAGGTGCCGTTTCATATGTTTGAATATCGCTGTGAGAGAAACGGTACACCTTTACCATATTGACTATAGGTCGAAGATATTTTCGTGGCACCACTTTCTACCTTGAATTCTAAATTATCATTAGAAATGTCATCGTTAAGTAATTATTATTATTATTAATGTTTCAACAGCACATAAAAGCATGGCTTAATTGGCTGGTTCACTGCAGAAAAAAAGAAAATATAATAAAAGTATCACAAATACGGAAAAGCAGCTTTCCCCATGGCATCCTCCATCCGTAATTTCTTTTTGAATTCGTTGATATTGCTACTGCACACTGTTGACTCTCCAAGCCTATTCCACAGAGATACAACTCGCCGATCAAATTGGACAGCTCGTGATTTTCTTATCCTTTCACGTCGCAGGGTTAAACCATTGCCTCGGAGGATATTGGATGAGCGCAAATGAAGACAATCTCGAAGTGGATGATCCAAATCATTAAGAATTTGCCAGACCATACTCATATCGATGTACCGGCGGGTCCACGTGACAGTCTCAAGTCTAAGTGCTTTTAATCGATCAGGGTATGACAAAAATTTCAGTTGCGGTGCTAGCTTGGTAGCTCTATGAAGTACCCTCTCTGAACTAATATGTTCTTTTGAATTTTGGGGATACACACACGGCGCAGCATATAGAAGACGGCTCAACACATGAGCAAAGATTAGCGGACGTAGGGCAAATTGATTGAGTGCAATGAAAGTGCGTCGAAGTTGACCGATTATCCCCAACGCATTTGAACAAGCATGTTTAGTATGTGTGACGGTACTCAAATCACTGTTTATCCACACTCCCAAGTCCTTATATTTGTTCACTCGTTCTATATCACTGCTTTGAAAGCTATAATTAACTAAAGATTGAGCATTTCTGCCACGAACACGTAAATGTTTGCATTTTGATATATTTACAATCAACCTATTGAGCAGAGCCCAATTTTCGACTTCATCGATATCCCGTTGCAGTTTAACTATATCATTGGGTGAACGAATTGCCCGCCAGATTTTCAAATCGTCTGCATATAAAAGCATCCGAGAATCAATAAATTCCGGGATATCGTTGATGTAGACACTAAATAACAATGGACCCAATACTGAACCTTGAGGCACCCCTATATTACATGACCACGAAGAAGAGTAAAAATTATCTACATGCACACAATAACTACGATTGCTTAAAAACGATTCAATCCATCTAACAAGCAAAAATGAAATGCCACTTTTCTCTAGTTTATTTAGGAGGAATCTATGGTCTACTCTGTCAAATGCCTTAGAGAAATCGAAGAATATTATGTCAGTAGCAATTTGATACGGCTTTATTAGCTGACCAATCAAGATGGGCTGCGAGTAGATTAGTAACTGTCGAATAACCCTTACGGAAACCATGTTGCTCAGAAGCTATTACATTATTCTCACTATAAAACTTGACCATATAACCATGTATAATTCGCTCTAACATTCTACAACATAAGCAAGTAATACTTACTGGTCTATAATTGTCTACTGAAGATCTATTACCCTTTTTGAAGATGGGGTGAATGGTCGATTGTTTCCACTCTTTTGGAAGAGTTGTATCAATAATAGATTGTCGAAATATGTTACAAAGTGGTGTATATATTGAGTCTGCTATTCGACGAAGATATATCGAAGGTAACAAATCAGCACCTTTGGAGTTTGTCTCTTTAAGACGATGCAGTTCAGCTAAAACTTTCTCAGGAGTTATCAAATTAGCTATGTCTAAACTAGGATATGAAACACTAGCACCTCTTATCGTCTCACTGTTCTGGATAGGTTCAGAACACTCGTTTGTAGTCTCTTTGTACAAGTAAAAATGTCTTGAGAACATCTCAGCAAGGTCGTCTTCAATAACGCTATCAAAATATTGGCCAATTGTTTTATTAGCGTTCCTACTACTATTCACATATAGAAAGAGAGCTTTGGGATCATGTCTACAACTATGAGCTAGACCATTTTTAAATAAATAGCGCTTATGTCGCTTTAAAGAATTGAAGAAATTTCTCGCCTGCTTATAAACACCATATTCACAAAACCCACCCTTAAAGCATTTGAAACTGAAGTCACGAGCCTTCATCGCAGTAGCCAGCACAGTATCAAACCAACGAGCGCTTTTCCGACTAGTCTTAGACTTCAAAGGTGAGAATTTTACCATTAGAGAATAAAGCGTTACGCGAAAATGATCCCAGGCCTCGTCAACTCCGACAACAGCCGGATCAGGCCAACTTACTCTATGCAGCTTTGATGTAATAATATCATAGTTCGCCCGAAAAACATTAATCTGACGTTTGTACCGAGCACGATGAAACACCCTCATTTGTATATTTAGCAAAACTTTAACTACACAGTGATCAGACAAACCAATAGGAGAATCATATTGGTTAATCGTATAAACGTGTCCTCGTTAGGCCATCATTGACGAGATTTAATTTGGATTAAATGTATGTCGCCTCTGACATACTTAGATAACTGCTTCGGATCAGTGCTCATTGCTTCAAGTGCTTTAATAACAATTTCCGGATCTTCGCCTCTTAACTTTAGCAAAATGCGCTCGATAAATCTAATGAAATGATGACCTAGAATTATATCAGTAAAAAGTCACCGTGGATGAAACATTTGCCATTACGATATTTGACTCACATGAGCTCTAAATCTAGTATAGGTATTTCACTAAGAACACACCTTAAAGAAGACAGCGCTATTCGAGCATATTCATGACTATACGTAACTGGTATTCTATAGTGTTCGACCATTTTTGATTATATAAAGTTAACACTGCTACTAGTATTGATAAGATCATCCATTTTAGTAATATTCACTCCTACAAATATCAGTAACTTCGCCAGTTCTGAAGATGACAATTGAGAAATTTTATATCGTACTTGGGCTAATTGAATTAGTTTTACATGCACACCTTAGCAAAATGAAAGACTACTACAATCAGCATTTTGGCATTTAACGCAAGGCACTGAAAGGCCTGGGATGCTTCACACTGTCACAGTAAAAGCATATGAGTTAGCATTTACTATTTTGATACAACAATTTATTGAGTAAAAATGAAAAATAGAAAATCCAAATCAAATCACATTAAATTACATTTTCTACTTTATGCTCTAATAAGCATGGAACTGATTTTCGCAAGTTTGAAGCCAATTGTGCATCGCAATGTTCGAATACATTTGTAGTATTGTTTAGGCATTTTCTCAGATTTGATCTAGGCGATGTGTTTGAGTAAATTCCATGTGTTCATGCTGTACCCAACGTTCAAAATATAAGAGGATGAAACTTTGATATTTCTCTATATATAGGCAATTCGATTACCGTATTTTGTTACCTTTTTCTGTTCATAACATTGAAAGTTAGCTTAATGCAATTTTAAGAAGTAGCTGGGTGCCAAATGGTTGAACACACAAACGTTTAATAAATACCGCTCCGTTCTATCCCCGTATAAACCATAAAAAGTTTGAAATCTAAAGTAAATACAATCTAAAGTAAATACAGCAAGCATCGACGACAACCATCGACGACAACCATCGACGACAACCATCGACGACAACCATCGACGACAACCATCGACGACAACCATCGACGACAACCATCGACGACAACCATCGACGACAACCATCGACGACAACCATCGACGACAACCATCGACGACAACCATCGACGACAACCATCGACGACAACCATCGACGACAACCATCGACGACAACCATCGACGACAACCATCGACGACAACCATCGACGACAACCATCGACGACAACCATCGACGACAACCATCGACGACAACCATCGACGACAACCATCGACGACAACCATCGACGACAACCATCGACGACAACCATCGACGACAACCATCGACGACAACCATCGACGACAACCATCGACGACAACCATCGACGACAACCATCGACGACAACCATCGACGACAACCATCGACGACAACCATCGACGACAACCATCGACGACAACAATCGACGACAACCATCGACGACAACAATCGACGACAACCATCGACGACAACCATCGACGACAACCATCGACGACAACCATCGACGACAACCATCGACGACAACCATCGACGACAACCATCGACGACAACCATCGACGACAACCATCGACGACAACCATCGACGACAACCATCGACGACAACCATCGACGACAACCATCGACGACAACCATCGACGACAACAATCGACGACAAACATCGACGACAACAATCGACGACAACCATCGGTTAAAAAATTGATTGAAATACATTCTTACAAGTTTATGGGAGGACGTAAGAAAACAACTATGACCGACACCAACTATGGACAACTGCAAGTACAGTGCTCAATTCACGACTGCAGCGTCTGAAAGACAATCGCCTGCGACAAGAATAAGGCTTAAGAATACTTCGTATGTGGTTTTTGTGCCAACAAACTAATCTGCAACCTTTCCAATAAGCACATATCAACATCCAACACGTCAACTCAAACTACCCCATCGTTTCTAATGTCCTTTCTCCACCCACCGACCCTGCCAACATCTACACTTCCCATTCCATGTCATCTTCACTCCCCGACACCCCACGTCCCGTCCTTCCCGTCTCGTTTCTCAATAACTTGCATCCATCAATCAAAATCACCTCCACCAACCTCCACTATCCTTCCACTCATAACCTTTCATCACATCGCTTGCCACCCTCTTTATTATCATCTTCTATGTCTACCGTCGTCAAACCAAATCCCCCTAAATCATCAACTGCCAGCTCTTCTATCGTGATCTTACCTACTCACGTCAGTCGTCCTCCTTTACGGAAGCGCTTTCCTTCTCGCGATCGTTGCGTCATTGTCACTAATATCACGCCTTCCAACTCCTTATCTCCACAAGCACGTCTGGACCACGATGTTTCCGCCTTCAGATCCATCCTCTCGTCTATTGTTCCTGCGGATAAACCATCCTTTTTCAAGGACATTTCTCCTGTCGCATTCATCCGTCTAAACAAATCTTCTCAATCTAATCCTTCCCAGCCCCCTCTCCTAAAAATTGTTTTCAAGCATTGATCTCACGCGTATTCTGTCCTCTCTCAACGATTTAAACTCATGTCATCTTCAACTACTCGAATTTTCCCCGATCGCGCCCTTTCTGAAATCGCTCAAATCTCTTCAGCCCGCATCGAAAAACGCCATAGCGAGGAAAACGGCGAAACATCACTCTCCATCCGAAACATAGACGGAAATTTTTAAGTTGTCTACACTCGCCTCAAAATTCGATGGTGCTCCATATCTCCTATGTGTCTTCTCCACTAGACTCTTTCGCCACAACACACGGTTTCCGCCTCGGTCTCCTCAACACTAGATCTATTCTCAATAAATCCGATCTTACCCTCAACCTATTCACCAAGCAATCCATCGATCTCTTCTGCCTCACCGAATCCTGGCACTCAGATTCCGACGACCTTTCCATTCGCCGTCTGCTCCCTGCCGGTTGCTCCCTAGTCGAATCTGCACGCCACCTCAGCTCATGCCCTTCTAAATTCTCTAATCATGGCGGCATCGTCGCATTCGCGCGTCACCCCGCGTCTCTTCACAAAATCAATACCCCTACACCTCACTGTCCATCTCTGATCCTGGTCTATCCGATCACTTTCTTATCACCCTTGATCTCACTCACAACCACACCCCTCCTCACACACCTACAATCCTACGTCGCCATTGGAGAAATCTTGACCTCTCCCTTCTGCGCTCTGCCTTACTCAAATCATCTCAATCATTACCCACAATAACATATTCATCTCCTCACGATCCCGCCTTTCTTTTCGACTCTGAACTCACATCCACTCTCGATATTCTCTTGCCCTTCAAGTCTCACCCACACCGTCGCTTGCACCGTGCCCCATGGTTTGACATCCAATGCCTACTCTCAAAGCGTCGACTCCGCCATGCTTTTTGAGTCTATCACCGCTCTCTCAGACGTGATTTCCGCTCGATCACTCCGTCTTTCCGTGATTCCTATATTGCTCTTCGCCTGTCTCATCTCAACCTACTACGTACCAAATGCAACTCCTTCTGGCAGCATAAAAATCATCACTTCATTCAACTCTAAGACTCTCTGGCATACTTTTAACTCAATCCTTGCTCGCTCCTCTTCGCCGTGCAACATCAATGCCAATGATTATTCGTCATTTCTCCAGACTAAAGTATCCACGTTGCTCTCTCACACCCCGGTCTCCATCCTATCCCACTCTGCCCAGTCTAGCCTCATCCTTCCGGAACTCTTTCATCTTCTCCCTGTCTCACCTACAGAAGTATCATCTGTCCTCATGTCCTTGCCCAACAAAACCTCACCTGCCGATCCCCTGCCTACTCACATATTAAAATCTATATGCTCATCGATATCCCCATTTCTCACAACCTTGTTTAACTCGTCCATCCGCAGTCGTATCTTCCCTTCACATTGGAAATCCGCAATTGTTCGTCCCCTTCTTAAGAAACAATCGCTCGAACCCTCCCTTCTTCCTAGCTATCGCCCCATTTCACTACTCCCAACTCTTTCTAAGCTCTTAGAACGCCTCATATTAATACAGATCAACGCTTATCTCTACTCATCCAATCTATACCCTCCTTTCCAATCCGCTTTCCGCTCTAATCACTCCACAGAAATCGCATGCATAAAAGTGTACAACGACTTACTCATTTCTCGAGACAAGGCTCTATATAGTGTCCTAATCTCCCTCGACCTCTCCTCCGCATTCGACACTGTCGATTACTCCGTCCTCATTTCTCGCCTTCGTTATGATTACGGCTTTTCTTCCTCCTCCGTAGCATGGTTCGCCTCATATCTATCCGACCGTTCCTTTCGCGTCTGTTCTAATTCATCATCCTCCCCTCCCATCCCTATTTTTTTGCGGGGTACCACAAGGTTCAGTCCTAGGAACCCTGCTTTGCTCTCTTCTGCTTGGCGATCTATCTCCGTTTATCAAACCTTACTTATTTAAGGTCATGCAATACGCCGATGACATTCTAATCTATGCTCATGCACCCGCACATCGCATACGCGATATAGACATTTCTGGCTCCAACTGTCTTTCTTGTATCTACA
This sequence comes from Pomphorhynchus laevis, assembly GCA_012934845.2. Lineage (NCBI taxonomy): Eukaryota > Metazoa > Acanthocephala > Palaeacanthocephala > Echinorhynchida > Pomphorhynchidae > Pomphorhynchus > Pomphorhynchus laevis. The sequence continues at coordinate 16,260 of WNNJ02001590.1, read as the reverse complement.
AACGTCTCTCCAATCTCCATCTCGTTCTAAACCCCGAAAAGTCCAAAATAATGGTGATCCTCCCAGGTAAACCAAACATATCTTCTCCCACTGTATATTTTGCCTCATCGATCATCCCCATAGTCCACAATCTCCCTATCTTAGGCTTCCATTTTGATGATCACATTTCCCTTAAACCCTTAGTTCGTGACAAGGTCCGCTCATCTAACTTAATTTTCAGTGACATCCGCCGTATCCGCCCCCGTATCGACTTCCGTTCTTGTATGTCTCTTCTTTCATCGCTTCTTTTCCCTAAAATCGATTACTGCCTTAGCCTTTTCGCCAATTCTCCAAAATCCATCATCCTACCTCTACAACGAATAATCAACACCGCCGTTCGAGTGCTCTTTCGTCTCCGTCGCTTCGACCACACATCCACATATCTTGCCCAACTCTCCTGGCCCACCATCCACATCCGCATCAAACTCCGCCTTCTTCTCGTTACTTTTCGTCTCATCGCTGTCGGCTCCCCATCGTTCATCAACCTTCCTTTCTTAGACGATACTCGCCCCACCTCGCTATCGCTTCGTTCCTGTCATACCCTCTTACTCCACGTTCCTAATTACTCCAACAACTACGGTCTCCGATCCTTCCTCGTCGCCGCCTCACTCGCCTGGAATCAACTCCCTCTCAACGTCCGCCGCGCTCCCTCCTTTATCACATTCAAACACCTCCTCCGTTCACACCTTCTCGACACCTGATTCACAGTCTTGTTTTGTTGTGGTCATGTAAGCGTGCGCTGGCTCGCATTTGCCACGTTAAAATAAATCTTTTTTTTAAACCATAACATTTAATATATGATCTGGCGTTTGAATACCTTGTCGGAGAAGGGTTGTTGAAAAGAAACAAATTGGGAACGTTCTGTATCTCAGGATCTACTTTGATGCATAGACCTACGTCGACCAATTTGTTTGCTAGCAGATCACGCACGATGTTATGTCGAATTGAAGACAGATCCTCCGTTTAACAAGAATAGTGTGGACCACGTAAAAGGGCTCCTAGTATATGCAGCTTGGAAACGCATCATTTGGAGCCCAACAATAGCGTACGGTGATTGTGTAGTGGAATTGAGTTTTGGATAGTTTAATGCCAATCGTTCAAGTGGTTTGGACGAAAGCCATGTTAAATACCCTTTAACTGAAACATGCTTAATTAGCATAGTCATGTTCCTATCGTCGAAATTAATTTAATAAGTTGCAATGATTAATGTTCTTGTGGAGTCTTATTTCCGAAGCTAAGATTTGTAATTTTTATTTATTTATTCAAATAATGCTAAAGCCAAAAGGCTATTCAGGCAGAGCTAAAAAAGATAAAGATAGACAAAAAACAAAAAGCAAATAGTCATTCAACGGATCGTAGCTAAATAGGATAGTTCAGTAGAGCTGCTGAATGGCGGCATTGTTAATGTATCCATTTGCAGCATCGTGATTTAAACGTGATCAAGCTTGGAGTTGCAACGACTTCATCAAGCAGCGAATCCCACATGTTAATTCCCTTCCTCGACAGTCTAAATATTCTAGGTAATCTTCCGAATCGAGATTTATACAAGACTCTACTATGTCCCCGCAACCTACCTACCCGAATAGTGATTACATCATTGGGATAATCCACCGCACTATTCGGCATATGCCATAGACAAAGCATTTCTAACGCTATGAACTTATCACGTATCGACAACATTCCAATACGGCTAAGACGTACATGATAATTACTACCACTTAAGCTGACACAGAACCTCGAACCCGGCCTAAGAATATACTCCAGGTCTAATAGTTCTCGCTTAGGGACAAGAAAAAAGTCTGAATGCAGTATTCCAATTATGGTCCGACAAGGGATGTGAATAACCTCTTTAAGATTTGACAGCTTAACATGACGAATGCGCATTTTATACAATATAATGCCGGAGTAGCTTTACCTAGGGTGAAATCAGTGTTCAACTTTGTTTTCAAGGATCGATGGACGATATTACCTAAATCCTTATGATGAGACACTTCCTTTAAGACAATATCTCCAATATAGTACCATAGAGTTTCAGACGGGCGACCTAGTTGCATAAGGACACATTGTTCAGCATTCAACCGTAATCCAGTAGAATCGCACCAATTGGACAGAGAGTTCAGATCATTTTGTAAATATACTCGATCAGCAGGACTTCTAATAATCGAATAAATCTTTAAATCGTCTGCAAAAGCTAGATGAGAGCATAATAAGCGGAGTAGAAAATCATTAATAAAAATTACATAGAGCAGTGGGCCAAGGACTGATCCTTGGGGCACTCAAGACTTAACATTCACCGAGTCACAAAGCACACCTCATACACAAACTCTGAAATATCTATTTGACAGAAATTGCCTAACCCACTCACAAATATATGAATCGAGTCCATAGTGATACAGTAAGGAGACTTTACCATCATGTCGCACCCTATCAAAGGCTTTTGCAAAGTCAAGGAAGACTGTATGAACCTGGAACCCAGCACTCAGAGCATCTGTTCATTCTTCACGCGCAGTTAGTAGATTAGTTAAGCATGAACTCCAATCCTAAAATTATGTTGAGAATCAACCAATGTATGATTAGAGTTCAGATGATCTCTGATTCTACTAGCTATTAGTCTTTCTAAGAGTTTTCAAAATACACTGGTCAAACAGATTGGCCGAAAGTCCGCACAAAAGCTAGCAGGAGGTTTTTTGGGAATGGGTACCTCATTTGAACATTTCCAACTATCAGGAATCTAGAATGTGTTCAAGCTATATATGAAAAACATAGTTAAACCATTGCACAGTGCGTTTCGCTAGGGTTTTGACGAGAAAGGGGACAATACTGCCTGGTCTCGGAGATGCAAACGAATTGAGCTTCATAGCCTCGTTCAACACCTCACCAACTCTATGTGGACGAACACAACATTAGATGTGCAATCGGAACATACTTTAAAATAAAATCACACTGTCAGTAATCGAAGCTTGCATTGAGAAGTTATCAGCTGAATGCTAAGCGATACGTGAGGTTAGTAGATTAGTTGGGCATGCATGACCAAACCTGAAGCTATGTTGAGAATCAACCAATATATGATTACAGTTTAGATGATCCCTGATTCTACTATCAATGAGTTTTACTAAGAGTTTGCAAAATACACTGGTCAAACTGATGGGACGAAAGTCTGTAGAAAAGCTAGCAGGATGCGTTTTGGGAATGGGTACCACAATTGCACATTTCCAACTCTTAGGAATCCAAGATGTGTCCAAGCTATATCTAAAAAAGAGTTAAACTATTACACAGTACGTTCAATAGCGGTTTGACGAGGAACGGTGCAATATTATCTGGTCCCGAAGATGCGAACGGATCGAGCTTCATAACCTCGTTTAACACCTCATAAACTTTGAGTGAACAAACACAACACCGATGCGCAATCGGAACATAATTCCAACTAAAGTCATACTGTTTGCCAATAATCGAAGCTTGCACTGAGAAGCTATCAGCTAAATGTTAGGCGATATGAGATGGTTCGGTTAAAATCTCAGCTGGCATTTGAATTGAGCTAATTGTGGTGACAAGAATTTTGTTATTTCTTACACATGACCGAAACCTCCTAGTGTTCAAATGATTCAAATGTTCATCCATGACGATACCCTCTTCGTACGAATAGCGTTTCTGAAATTTTAGTCTATTGCATAAGTTCTTAGAGTCGATGTAGGCACGTTAGTAAGCAGAACGCCTAAATATGTGCCACAATTTGTTGCGAGACCCGAGTGCATCAAGAAGCTCTCTGTCGAACCAAGGAAGATGACCATGTTTTGACTTGCAGGCACATAACGGAACAAGGATGTCTGAAATACACTTCAATTCTCCAAGAAGATCAAAGGCTACTAGAACATTCGAACATAAGTGAGTATGAAGACTATCCCAGATGCCCTTTGGGAGGTTTGCAACTAGTTGACTAGCATTAACACCTACCAAACAACATCTTTTAAAATTGAAGTTTTGAAAGGCCCTGTTGAAAATCAACAGTAGCATATAGAGTACACAGTGATCGAGATTGCTGATTGGTGCGTCATAACCAACACCTGAGACGTATCCCGAACACTTAGTAAAGACTAAATCAAGTATATAATGCGTCCTGGTCACACAAGTAGGTATTTTAATATGTCGAACCAGTAGAATTTCGAGTAACAGAAAGTCACTCAATACTTTCCCAATTTTGTGATGTGGTCGTGAAAAGCTACTTTCTCATTCTATGTAATGAATGTTGAAGTCACCTATAAGCAGAATCATAGGATATGAAGATAAACTCAGCAAATGTAGTTTAAGAGAGTCAAATATTATTATTATTATTTCGACAAACAGACGAGCAAAGCTCACAGTTGCACTGTTAAAAAAAGAAAAGAAAAAGTAAAGAAAAAAAGACTCACAAACAAAAGTCACAAAAGTTTATGTTTGAATGCTGAAACCGATCTTGAGTTTACAATTTCTTCACTTAATCGGTTCCACTTACTTACGATTCGGTGTCCAAATTGTACAGTTTTAGAGCGTATAACTCGGCGATGGGCTAAAGTAAAATTGTGTCCACGCAAAGCCCGACTTTTCCGAACAGTCATCAATTCTCTTAAGACGTGATTTCCTTTGTGTAAAGCTTCCCATGTTGAACACATATCTCGCCGAAACCGAAGGTCGCTTATAGAAACCATACCAAGTTTTTTTAGCCTTTCATTATAAGGTAAGGCTTTAACTGAATTTACGAGCTTTGTTGCCCGGCGCAGCACATTTTCAATTCTACTTTTCTCGTATACTGTTCTTGGGAACGAACATTGTGAAGCATAGGTAAGATGACTGATCACAAATGCGTTGGCGAGTGCTCTAAATGAAACTGGACTCAACACACTAAAAGTTCTACGAATCATCCCAACCATTCGATTTGCTTTCGAGCAAGCCAACTCAGTATTCCAACTAGTCGAAAAATCATTCGCAACTACTATTCCAAGGTCGCTAAGACGAGTTACTACTTTAATGTTCTGATCCTCAAGATGATAAGTTGGATACACACTATGACTGCGTGATTGTAAACGCATACAAGCACACTTTGATATATTCAGTGACAGACCATTCATATAAGCCCAGTTGGAAATGCTGTCGATATCCGATTGAACTAGCACCGTGTCCGAATCTGACCGGATAGCCTGCCAAATTTTTAGGTCGTCTGCATATAAAAGAGAGTGTGAGTTCAAAATGGAAGGAAGGTCATTAATGAAAATACAGAATAACAATGGGCCGAGGACCGAACCCTGCGGAACTCCAACATTGACCGGATAAGGATCAGAAAGAGAACCATTTACAACAACCTGATAGAATCTGTTAGATAAAAATTCTTTTATCCAGCGAATAATAAGTGGATCAATGTTTAGAGCACGCATTTTCTGAATCAAGATGTCATGTGGAACCATATCAAACGCTTTTGAAAAATCAAAAAATACTATATCAACATCAAAGCCCTTATCAACTGACGAACCCCAGCTATTCTGGGCAATCAAGAGATTAGTGATTGTTGAGCGATCCCTTCGAAATCCATGTTGATTGTTACACAATAATTTGTTGGATTCTAGATAATCGCTTAGAATGCGGTATATTATCCTTTCCAAAACTCGACAGAATACACACGTTAGACTTATCGGGCGATAATTTTCAACTGAAGATGGATCACCTTTCTTCAAAATAGGCCTTATCAACGAAAGTTTCCAATTCATCGGCAACCGAAGTACAAGGAGGCGACACAAATCCAATATAGTGGTATGCCGATAACATCAGCGATATTCTTGAGAAATACCGGTGGTAAACGATCAGGACAAATAGAACCTGACGATTTAAGCCGCTTGAGCTCTAGCACTACATCATTAACAGAAAACATCTGAAGAATGTTTATATTCGATGGACAGTACGAGGCATAGGTGACGGAGGAGGATTTACGAACTCCTATGCAAAAATGTTGAGCGAAAGCATTCGCTATGTCATCATATTTAATCAATGTGCAACCATCAGTATCAACAAGTGAACCAATGTGTTTATTTTTGTTGTTGAAATTAGCATAATTGAATACGGATTTAGGATTATGAATTGACATTTGAGCAATTTTCTCTTCAAATTGACATTGTTTGAAGCGTTTAAGAAATGTGAACCGATTTCTGGCCTCTTTATACCTACAGTAATCAATACTATTATTAGAAAACAACTGGAATTTCATTTTTTTTTAATTTTAAAGCATTCTTTAACTCTTTGTCAAACCAAGGTTTATGGTGTATACGATTTGCAACGGTTTTACGGGGCGAAAATCGTATGAGTAATTCCTTAAGGGTGGCTTCTAACTGATAGCATGCCTTATCAACCCCAACATAAAACGGACTGAGCCATGAAATACTTAATAGATTCTGACGCACAAGTTCGAAGTTAGTTTTAAAATAATTTAAAGAATTCTGTTGTAATCTACAAGCTGAAGGACGTGTAAAATCTGAGTAGAAATTGAGAACACAGTGATCTGACCTACCCAAAGGATCGGAGTGCGTAACTTTGTGTATAATGTATTTATTCGATGTTAGACAAATATCAAGTAGCGATTGATTTTCTTGGGAAAATCGGGTAAATTTTGAAACATGTTGGGTAAGGTTTAGCGAGTTAATCATATCAAGAAATAATGATGTGGACGGACTACACACAGAAGATGTGTAGGTGTTCCAATCTACTGTCGCTAAGTTGAAATCACCAACTATAAAAAGATTTGGTTTGGAACCAAACTCTAGAATGTAATCGATCAAGCAACAAACATCTGAAGTGGGATTGCGATAGATTAAGCCTAAAGTCACTGAACCAAGGGTAGGAAGAGACACACTACCCCACAATAACTCGATTCCATCGGACGCTCGTACATCTAGCAATTTAAACACTAAACTATTATGCACATAGATAATCACTCCACCACCCTTGCAGATAGATCTGTCAACTCGATAAGATGTATAATTTTCAATCCAGATCTCAGCATCAGTAATTCTATCATGAAGCCATGTTTCAGTAATAGCAACTAATAGCGGATGCGAATTCTCAATGCGGAGTTTTAATTCGTCAATTTTTGGAAGAAGACTACGGGCGTTCGTATATAATAACAAACATTCTAAGCTTAAGGGTAGAGTCTGCTGAGCCAACGATATCGGTATGTATGACTGATAATCCTCGCTACGTCGCTCAAGAGCCGACCACAATGGGGAGGAGTAATGGACAATATTTCTTAAACATTTATTATCCACATATGAAATATTTGAAATTACCAATGACTTATGAGCGGCGGAGGAGGGATTGAATGATCTAACTGTAGAGGCATCCAATAAATTTGAGTCTTCCTCCGCACAACCTGAAAATTTCGAATTGTCAAGTTTGACTCACCAGCTTCAATACGAGACTTCAAACATTGTTTAGCTTCACGTAGATGCTTACGTTCATTCACGTCGAGATCTTTTAACAATCTTGCAGACGAACCTTGGAGACGATAAGAGTTCCTAAAGTATTAATTCAAAGAATCGAGATCGCTGATCATTTCCCAGTGTAGAAGCAAGACCTTCAAATGACGATCTGATCTCGTCGCGAAAAGCAAAAAATGTTCGATACCAGGAGACTATTTCGCACATGTGCGGCTGCCTCGTCTCCACGTTTACCACACGAGAACTGCGAACATTTGAATAACCGATTAAAATGTTCGTATACTGGCAAACTGAGCCTGACTCTGCAGAAGTAAGGGTCTCCAACTGACAGCCGTGCTTGAATATGTGAATTTACTTTAATATATGAAAATTCATTTACAAGAAGGTCACTATAAGGCACAACATTTATATGATCAATGGTGAATTCTAATGTAGATTAATATTTTATTAGTAAACTAATTATTTGAATTTAAATTATTACAAATAATTACAACTTGTCACTGTAAAGAGCGCTAAGCAAAGAAAAATTTAAAAAACGAAGACTGATACCTGCTGCAAGTCAGTTGACCGGAAAATATTTAATGCATCTGTAAAACAAGTCAATTTTTTATTCGATTGCGTAAAACGCATTTCCAATAGCTTTCAAAAATTCAAAGTTTTCAATTGTTCATCTTTTTAAAAATACATTAAATTCATGGTCAGATATCATCGTCAGATAGTCTCTGACGAATGCTGGACGAGAACAAACTTCGAATAAAGAAAACTCAAACATACTCATCGTAATACAATATTATGTTTAAAAAAATAGATTTATTTTTACGTGGCAAATGCGTGCTGGCGCACGCTTGCATGACCACGAAGAAACAGAAACAAACAAAAATCTAAGTCATGTGTCGAGAAGGTGGGAACGGAGGAGGTATTTGAATGTTATAAAAAAAGAGAGTGCAGCGGACATTGAGAGGGAGCTGTTTCCAGGCGAGGGGACGGTGACGAGGAAGGTTTGGATATTGTAGTTGTTAGATTAATTTGGAACGGGGAGTAAGAGGGAATGACGGGAACTCAACGATAGAGAGGTGGGGCGAGTGTCGTCTAAGAAAAGAAGGTTGATGAACGATGGGGAGCAAACAGCGATGATACGAAAAGTTACGAGAAGAAGGCGGAGTTGAATGCAGATGTGGATGGTGGGTCAGGTGAGCTGGGCAAGGATGTGTGGTCGAAGCGACGGATACATAGGAGTACTCGAACGGCGGAGTTGATGATGCGTTGTAGTGTAGGATGATGAATTTTGGAGAATTGGCGAAAAGGTTGAGGCAGTAATCAATTTTAGGGAAAAGAAGCGATGAAAGAAGAGACATACAAGAACGGAAGTAGATAAGGGGGCGGATACGGCGGATGTCACGGAGAATTAAGTTAGATAAGCGGACCTTGTCACGGACGAAAGGTTTAAGAGAACGGTGATCATCGAAATGTAAGCCTAAGAAAGTGAGATCCAAGGGTGACGTAGGATGGTAGGTGTATCAAGCGGGGATTTGTTGGAAGTGAGATCAAGGGTGACGAGAAAGTGATCGGATAGATTAGGATCGGAGATGGACAGTGAGGTGTAGGCAGCAAAACGATCGGGGACAGCGATGATGTCGAGTGCCCCGCCAAGGATATGTGTTGGGGGCAGTGAAGATGAGTTTGTAATTGCAGTTTGATAGAATTTTGATGAATCGGTTGGAATCTGTGGAAGAGTGGCGGTTAAGGCGTATGTTGAAGTCGCCTAGAACGAGTAAAGGGATTGACGACAAAGATCGCTACTGACTCTTAGGCATCGACAACCGAATACTCAAACAATAAGCAAGAAAACTTATTTTTGTGATCGAACGCATCACTCAAGTACATATTGTCTAGCTGAAAATTTTATATGCTGTCGATGTATAAAACGAGGATATTTTTCTTTCGTATGTAAATCCGCGAACAGTTCAACTGTATCAGCATCTCTCGAATGTTTGTCTTCAAATATTCAAACTAACCAATCGAACAATTGATAAATCAACCAGAACAGTACTTGTACGAAATTTGGAAGTGAATGTAGCACTCATAATTTTATCAAAGCCTACACTGTGCAAACATTGAAGGTATTCAAACACAAATGTAAGGAATGCGTTTCTATTGCTTCATCAACAACAGTCAAACAAATCAGCGAGTATTGTACTGCTGATATTACTATACATTCAATAATAATACAAATTTATTTAATGTGGCAAATGCGTACAAGCTGTACGCTTACAAGTCCACAAACAAAAATGAAAAAGTCAAGCGGATAAATTGTTAAAATGGGATCGGATTTGTCGTTTGAAGCACTGCAGGGAAGTTGATTGGCGTATATGAATGGGCAGATGATTCCACGATAGAGGAGCAGCCACCAGGAAGGAGCGGAGTCCAAAGGAGGTAGAGTAGTTTGGGACATGTAAAAGAAGGGAATTACAGGAACGCAAGGAACAGTAAACAGGACGAGAATTATCAAGAAAAGGAAGGTTGAGAAATGAAGGGGTATGAAAAGTTTCAAGGCGAAAAGCAACGATAAGAAGACGAATTTGAACACGACAATAAATTGTAGGCAAATCGAGAGAAGCAAGATGGTAGGATGTATGATCAAAACGACGAAGACGGAGGAGAATTCGGACAGCTGCGTTGACGATGCGTTGTAGGGGAAGAAGAGTGGATTTAGGTGAGTTGGAAAATAGACTAAGACAATAATCGAGTCTAGAAAAAAGGAGAGATGATATGAGAGTCATACAAGAAGGGAAATCGATCAATCTACGAACTTGACGGAGGTTGCGGAGTATCAAGGTAGATGAGCGTACTTTATCTCTAACGAAAGGTTTAAGTGAAAGTCGGTTGTCAAAATGGAAGCCTAGGAAAACGAGATTATCAACGATAGGAAGAATTGTAGAATTTAATGATATGGAGGGAGGTTCGAAGCCGAGGCGTCGAGGTAGGATCCACATAATTTTGGATTTATCAGGATTCAGAGAAAGGCGAAGGGAAGAAAGATGATTGGAAATTGAGACAAGACAGTCCGAAGCGGAAACACTAAGATCGTGAATACGATAAACAGGTGCATGAGCATAGATGAGAATGTCATCAGCATATTGCATAACATGGAAGTTAAATTTATGAGAAATCGAAGACAAATCACCAAGAAGAAGAGAGAAAAGTATAGGGCCTAATACGGAGCCTTGTGGAACACCGGACGGAATGGACGAAGGATGAGAGAGAAGAGTTAGAATATACGCGAAATGTACGGTTTGATAGATATGAAGAAAACCATGATACAGTGAGTAAAGAGAAGCCATAATCATGACGAAGGCGATGGAGAAGAATCGAGTGATCGACGATGTCAAAAGCAGACGATAGATCAAGAGAAACTATGACACTACATAATTTATGATCGCGCGATATGAGTAAGTCGTTATAAACTTTAAGAGAGGCAATTTCGGTAGAGTAATTTGAGCGAAAAGCGGCTTGGAAGGGAGGAAATAAGTTAGAGGAATAGAGATATGTATTAACTTGCTTAAGAACGAGACGCTCAAGGAGTTTAGAGAGGGTTGGGAGAAGTGAAATAGGACGGTACGAAGATGGTAGTGAGGAGTCGAGAGATTGCTTTTTGATGAGAGGACGAACAGTGGCGCATTTCCAGATGGAAGGAAATGTACAGCTACGGATGGACGAGTTGAACAATGTGGTTAGGAAGGGTAAGATAAAGGAGCAGATATTTTTAAGCAAGTGAGTGGGAATTGGGTCAGAAGGAGAGGTTTTATTAGGTAATGACAGCAGAACCGAAGAAACTTCATCAGACGAAACGGGAAGAAGGTGGAATTCGAACGTGAAATTGTTCGTAATAGAGAATTTATGCTTTCCGATCATTCTTTGAATTGAATTTTTGTCAAATGTTTAGTCTTTAGCATTGTCGTTCAACGGAAAGTCTGCTCTTTTAATCATGGTCCGTATTACCGACACAAAACTTAATGCGTCAGACCTATTTCCTAATATTACGACAAATATAAAAACGATCGCTACGAAATCAAGGCGTTTTATCGTGAAGGATTCCAAATTTATACGACAGGAAGTACATCTGCTTCTAAAAGATGACATCATTGAACCTACCAGATCCGCATGGAGGGCTCAGGTGTTGATTGCACGATCACAACATTATAAACCAAGGATGATAATCGATTATTTGACAACCATAAACTATTATAGACAATTGGATGCTTACCCTCTACCCAATATACAAGAAATGATTGACAATGTGCCAACTTATAAAGTTTATTCGAGATTAGACCTATCATCGGCGTATCGTTAAATATCGATTTGTCCCAAAATCGTCCGTATACAGCTTTTGAAGCAGATGTACGTTTATGGCAATTCTCCGTCGATTGCCATTTGGAATATCAAACGCTGTTTCATCTTTTCAGCGTTTAATCATCCGCATCAAACTCCACATCCGCATCAAACTCCATATCCACATCAAACTCCACATCCGCATCAAACTCCACATCCGCATCAAACTCCACATCCGCATCAAACTCCGCCTTCTTCTCGTTACTTTTCGTCTCATCGCTGTCGGCTCCCCATCGTTCATCAACCTTCCTTTCTTAGACGATACTCGCCCCACCTCGCTATCGCTTCGTTCCTGTCATATCCCTCTTACTCCACGTTCCTAATTACTCCAACAACTACGGTCTTTGATCCTTCCTCGTCGCCGCCTCACTCGCCTGGAATCAACTCCCTCTCGACGTCCGCCGCGCTCCCTCCTTTATCACATTCAAACACCTCCTCCGTTCACACCTTCTCGACACCTGATTCACAGTTTTGTTTTGTTGTGGTCATGTAAGCGTGCGCTAGCACGCATTTGCCACGTTAAAATAAATCCTTTTTTATCAATGTGATTATTGAAAATGAGTGTTTGCAGGGAACTTATGCATATTTGCACGATATTTTAGTATATGGTCACGATGATGAAGAACACGGTAGAAGATTGAACCATTTTATGCGCATAGCTGAGTCTCTTCAATTGGTGATAGCAAAAGAAATATCAGAATACATATTAAAGGATATTTGATATTTGGGTTACCTTCTTTCATCTGGTACAATTCGTCCTGACCCCAAAAGAGTCGAATCGTGAATGGAAATGAAAAATCCTACTGATCAAAAATCCTTAATACGCATATGTGGACTGTTTGCACATTATACCGAATGGATTGAAAATTTCTCTGACAAAATCAAGCCATTATTAACTCTTGAGTTTTTTCCCATAACTAAAAATGTGAAAAAAGCAATCGCAAATCTGACGACGTTGCATCATCCTCACTTGCAGCAATTGATCCTTCTTCACAGTTCATTTTTGAGACCGATGCATCAAACCATGCATTAAGTGCAATACTTAGTCAGAATACACACCGGTAGCATTTTTCTCGATCCCTTTCAAAATCGGTACATAAGCAATATGCCATAGAACATGAATCAATGGATATAGTGGAAAGCATTCGATACTGGAAACATCACCTCACCAATTATCCGTTCAAACTTAACTGATCAAAGATCCGCAAGTATGATCCGTAAGTCATTACAAAGGCAGCCGCATTAAGATAGATAAATTTACACATTGGAAGTTGGAATTGTCTCCAGATCGTTTCGAAATATCCTATAGACCTAATCATCAAAATACTTGTGCCGATGCCTTGTCTCGTGACGGATCATTTCTGGGTTCCACTTCCGTAACGACATTATACCAACTACATGAAGAGTTGTACCATGCAGGAGTTATTCGATTACATCATCATGTACGAATGATGAATTTGCCATTCGGGATATCTGATATTCGAGATGTAGTGGAAAGATGTAAAGTTTGCAAGTGACTTAAACCTCATTTTTACCAGCCATCAATCATGGGATAGCTGATTAAAACGATTCAGCTATTTGAAAGGCTTAAGGTCGATTTTAAAGCACCACTACTATCAAATGACGAAAATATTTATGTTATGTGTATAGTCAATTTATTTTCCAGATATCCATTCGTTTCTTTTCGTGTAAAAATATGTCCTCTGCAACAGTAATAAAGTGTTTTAAATCAATATTCGGTCTATTCAGGCCTCCAGCGTACATACACAGTGATCGAGGACTGTGTTTCATGTCAAAAGAACTACGGCAATTTTTGTTATCGAACGGTACTGCGCAAAGTTATTCCAGCGCGTACCACCCTTAAGGGAATGGACTCGTCGAGCGTTACAACGGCATCATTTGGTCATCAATAATGGCATCTTTATATTCAAAAAATCTTTCACTTTCGTGCTGGCAAGAAGTCCTGGTTCAGGCTTTAAATACTGTTAGAAGCTTGCTATCAACTAGCACGAATGCTATCCCGCACGATCGTTTTTTTGGACTCAAACGACGTTTGCGAAATCTAGGTGACATTCCATCCTGGCTAACACTCGATGTTTCCGTATGGGTGAAGAGTGACAGAGCTGGAAAATATGACGACAAAGTCGGTTAAGCGAAGGTAGTATTATCGAATCCTTACAACAATCAAATCTTACGATCAGATGGAAAAGTTGTGACAGTTTTGAATAGTAAACTATCACGAGGTCCGGAGGGTTGTCATCAAAATGAGAGCGGATCTCACTAATTAAACGATCATCCACATATACAAGACAAGTGTATTCAGTAAATTCAGGACGATATCGTAGACCATCAAAATACTGATAGTCACGTTACAGAACGTCGCTCAACACGGCAATTAAGATTATCAGGATACCTGAAAGATTGCGAACAACATACAAATTAAAGCAGTTTGGAAGAATGTCATGTACTATATTCATATTAAACTTATTATTCTGTATTGAACTTATTTGTTGTTCTTTGTAGATTGTTATAATAAAGCTTAAATCATAAGCTTTTCTCTAATACAACAATTTACACGACGACATTTACAAGATTAATTGTCGAAATACGTACTCATACGATGTTAACCGAACTAACTCTGCAAGTATAGGGTTTTCTAAACAGTTAATCCTATACAAATGTGATTTCAATGCAAAGTGAATTATCTTGAATTTAGGCTAATTCGAAGACAACTTATTTTTAATAGTCCGATTTCGTAAGTAAGCTATTTCATTCTGGATTAGCCTTTTTGATTTTGACTCTGTATTAAACATTAATAATTGTGAAATCATCCGCGTATTTACTATAGAAGTAACTTAAATGCATTTTTAAATTTACATAAGAAAACCTTTATTTATTACATTTTTTAAAGTCACTGATAAAAATTGTGAATAGCATTAAAGTAGTGTACTACCATGAGGTACACTTGTAGATATAGTATACCAATTCGAACTTACACCTGTGTGGAATGTGAAATGCTTTTGTTCACTCAAGTATTATGCATAAATTGAATTTGCCACGAAGAAAATCCTACATTAATTAACTTTCGTAATAATAGATTGTGGTCGATTATATCAAACGCTCTCGACAAATGAAATTTTGAGTGTTGTACACGAGGAAAAGTACCCGAAATTAGAATATTTAGGATGAATTCATTTATGGTAAATAAATCATTTGAGATACTAACACAAACGGTATATATACCATAAATGGTATATGTAACACTTCGTATTTTTCATGAGCGCATGTCCCATATAATGAAGGGGTCGTCTACTTTGGAATATTTTCTCCAATTCGTACGGTCTGCGGTGTGTCTCGGTTACAGGCCGACGTCCGCTAAATCTTGTATTATAGTGTTGATATATCGCTGTCTTGGCATTTCGTTAAAGCGCTTTCCTTCCACTTTAAGGGATAACCCCGAATGGTATATATAACATATATTTATTGTTTTAACAATTTATCATTTAAATAATACATTATTGAAATATATAATAAATTCATAAAGTTAAATTTTTCTATTGGTTAACAGAAAATCCTTCGTTAGCTGCACCAGTAAAAACAAGTAACATAGACAGAAAGTTATTAAAGTTAACTGGTTTTATACCGAAATGTACACGAATACAACAAAATTAAAATACATGTGATTGATGCTGAAACACCGACAGATCTTCTAAAATCTAAAAATGAAAATGCAATTAGAATAAATGTGGGAAGACAAAATAATCTGTAGACTTTTACTTATAAATTTTATTTCTAACGAAAATTATATTATACATCAGCAAAACATGTAGCGGCTCGTTAATTTGGATCACAATGTGAAAAAATAAAAATTATTCAAAATTAAGTTAGAATTGCTTTGGAGCCGAACAGTTACTCATGTTACGTCGAAATTTTTGAATCCTCCTACTGTCAATTGCCGCTGATTTACATATTTTGAACATTTTATAATTTTAATTTGATTTTGATTTATTTTAATCTTCATTATTGTTCAAACTATTAATTTAAATATGCATTTTTAGCTTTATAATATAATATTTTTAATAATATAAATATCGTTTAATATGCAAATTGACCCCTCTGCTATATTAGGTCGAGGAATTGGGACCGAAACTTGTTAACATAGAAGTTCTTTCTGATGACCTCTAATCCTTATTCTGATACATCTTATGTTATTTATTCGTTGATTCGTAACAATTATCTTTTATTTTAAATTTCAATTTTAAATTTAAACTTTGTAAATTTAAATTATATATCTTATATAACAATTATTAATTATTTATAATTAATAATTATTCAAATTATATAATTATTTATAATTTATAAATAATATTTTATAAAT